>CDMC01000014.1:0-14823 GCA_001511075.1 Aspergillus calidoustus | reverse complement strand
TTTACTAATATTCCTTAAGCTTTTCCTAAAGCTTTATGAGTTTCTTAATCCTATCATGCACTACTAGCACCCTCCTAATATAAGGATTAGCCTTAATCCTAGTTTAAAAATCAGATAAATAGTCATACAAGGCTTTAAAGGGCGAATAGCCTATTATAGAATTAATAGCATTATTACAAGTATATTAAGTAGTGGGAAGTAAAGTAGGCTAAATAAGATAATTTTTATTAATAAAATAACAAAGATATTATTCTAAAATTTGATTAACGCGTTTAGTTTGCCTATTAGTTTAGGGGTGAAACGCTATTAATAATTAGAGCTTGATATAGTAGAACTATAATAGTTCCCCCTAATATCTACTTATAAATAGTGAGCCTTAATTAGAGACTATGCCTTTTAGTGCACCATAGCGCAACGCGACTTTAGTATAGAAAATTTGAGCAAGGTCAGGAGCAGAAATAGTTATAGGGACTAGTAGAAAGATACTCTATTTAGTAAAATAATTAATAATTACTAGGATAGCATTAACGATTCGTCTCTAATACAAGACAGGAGGTAATCTAGTGATAAAATCCATAGTAAGCTCCTAAAAAGATTAAGAAGGGCATGGAAGTGCCTTAAGTTCACTATATTTTTAGTAACGAGGTGCGATAGTGCCTTAATATACTTTATAATATTTAACATATTTAGTAACTTAGTCTTTTATTAATGGCTAATAAAACTTTTGCTTAATAAGCTGTTAAGTTCAGACTCGTCCAAAATAGCCTACGTGGGGATCATTATGATATATCTAGATAATGAACATGCGTAGTTCCTGTGTAGGGGGGACATAGATTCGTTTCTAAAAACAAAGAAGACTATTATAATTAATAGACTAGTGCTTTTAGCTAGGTTACCTATTCTTAATAGCAAGCTTCTAACGACGTGTCTCTAGATCTTTAACTTAAAGTTAACATAGGATCTCTTGAAGGTCTATTTTCCCTTCTATTATCTTTAACTATGAAGCAATAACCTAGGGAAGATACTAGTTTAAACATAAATCTTCCTATACAGCCTAGTCAGCTAATTTTATACCAGATCCCAAGGATCTCTGCTTATTATGGGTACTAAACTAAGGATGGACTTCCTCTAAGGGCATCTTGCCTAGTTTAAACTAGGATTTCTCATGCATGAAATCTAAAGTTGTTATTAAAGAAACTTTAATAATACAGCTTTAAATTAGGGCTAGTAATTTAGCCTTCAAGGTCCTTTTAAAATTGCCTATATATTTCTAGGAAGGACTATCTATAGGATTTCTCTTACCTACATGATACTTAATAATAAAATTAAAAGGGGTTAGGAACAAGCACTATCTTACTTACCTACTATTTATGCGTGGTTAATGCATGAAGACCTATAAATTAGTATAGTTAGAAAGAACTTTAATAGTATAAATTACACCCTTAAGGTAGTAATACCAATGTTTAAAAGAATAAATAATAGCGTATAATTCTTAATTAGGTATAGAATAGTTCTATTCTATTAGTAAAAATTTTCATGACTAGATAGTAATAGGATGCCATGTGCCTTGTGAATTAGGTTATAATATAATACTAGCCATTCCATTTTTTAAAGCGTCGGTCTCGATTTGAATAGGTAAATAGAAATTAAAATGTCGTAATAATAGAGCAGACTTAAACATAGTAATAAGTTATTAAAAAGTAATCTTTTTATATAATGAGAAGTTTATAGATCTAGGTTTCTTGCCATTTTTACTACCTTAAAGTAAATTAGTAAGAGGTAAAGCAATTCTAGAATAGTCCTTAATAAATCTATAATAAAAGTTATAAAATCTAAGGAAAACTTATATATTATAGAACGTCTTAGGTTCGTCCCATAATATGATAGTATCAACATGACAAGAATCTATTAATATTCCATCTCGGGATATGATATACCCTAAGAACTTGATTTTAGTCTAATAAAAGATACATTTACTTTCCTTGATATAAAGGTTAGCTTTTTAAAGACGTTTAAAGACTTTAATAATATGCTAAGTATGAGAGACGTGGTTAAGGGAAAAAATAAGAATATTATTAAGATAAATAATGTAAAATTGATTAAGAATATTATATAAAGTAGATTATAAATAGTCCTGAAAGGTAGTAGGAGCATTTATTAAGCTAAAAGATATAATAGTATACTCATAGTAACCATATTAACATTAAAAAGCAGTTTTCCAACGATCCTACTCATTAATGCGAATACGATAGTAAGCATCTTGAAGGTTAAGCTTAATAAAGAATTTAGCATGAGCCAAACAATCTAAAATTTCTAAAATAAGTGGTAGGGGGTATTAATTCTTTATAGTAACCTTATTAAGTCCTTGATAATTAACACATAATTAAAGACCACTATCTTTTTTAGGTACAAAAAGAATTAGAGCCCCTATAGAACTCTATAATAGTTGAATTCACCTAGAAGTAATGTTATCGTTAATATATTTATATAAAGCTTTAAGTTTAGATACTAATAAAGGATATATTAGTCCCTAAGGAGGTTTCGTCCCCTATTCTAGAATAATAGCATGTTAACTCTTCTTAAGTATTAGAGGGGATTTTGCTTTAGCCTTATTAAATAGATCGCGAAACCCTTTAAATTCTAGAGGTAATTTATTAGGGTTTAATAGTAGTTCTAAATCTAATTTATTTCCTGAATTAAGAGGGAGCTATACTTCCTAAGGTAATTTAATAATAGCGAACACATAGGCTTTGTTTCAGCAGGCTTTTATGAACTTAAATTTATTAAGGAGTTTAAACTTAGGTGTCTTAAACCACTATTTTTAGGATTTAGGGTCTAAGATGATACGCTCGTCCTAAAGGGTAGTTATTAATAATAAGACAGGGCTACCTTTTAAGGATAGATCACGGTTAATTATAACATAATCTTGGGTAAAATATTGTTTAGTCCCTTAAGAATTAGTAGTGGATATAGGGACCTTCTACACTCTATAGGTTAGCGTTTATTATGAATTAATAGCATGGAGATTAGGGGCTATAAGTTTTACTTACTACAACTTTAATAAGTAGATAAGATAGTAACTAATAATATTAACCTTAGCACAGGTGTCTACATTAGTATAAGTAAAAATATAATGTTTTATTTAGATATTAATAGTAAAATAAGTAGCTATCCCTATAAAAGGGTATTTAGCTAAGGATAGGGATATATCTCTAACTAATTATTATTTTCTAAAGTAGTTGCTTTAGGGTTAGAAGAATTAGTTAAGTCTTACTTAGTAATTATCTCCTAAATAGTAGTTTTGCGCCTAGATTTTGGTTTAGGGTAATAATTAGAGAGATAAGTATTACTTTAATAATTATAATAGTAGAGGATATTCCTATCTTTACTAATAGGGTTTTATTAGATTTTCTTAGAATTATCTATATTATTTAGCTGACCTTCTATATTCTAATTAAACTTTTTATTTAGGTGATAAGTCTTTAAGGTAGGACTAGTATTATCCTTTTATAGTAGAAACGCTGCCTTCCCTATAAGACGCTAATACTAATTTACTTTTACTATTATTTCCTCTTAAGTAGTAGGTAGTTAAGGTATAGTTTCTTATATCTTTTAGTAAAGATTAACTTAAAGCTTAGAAAAGAAAATTAAAGCACGTTACTCTTTATTAACCTAGGGAAAATAATATTTAAGGCTCTTAAGATAACTATTAAAATCCTAAGGATCTTAATTAATTTATTATTAAGCATGGTTCTTTACTATTATAAGGTTAGAATAAAGAGTTATTAAGTTATAGAATAAGAATAGTATCTATTCCTTAAAATAGTCTTATATTTTAGTTTTATTTTAAAGACCTCCTACTATTCTTTCTATAATATATTAATACTACTTCCTTTAATAAGTATTATCTATTTTATTCTACCTAGTAGTAATCTTACTATAATTAGTATTATATTTCATAGGGGCATACTTAATAATAGTTTTAATATTTATAAGCTATTCTTCCTATTCCTGCAAAGTAGTTTTAAGCGTGAAAGGTTTAATATACTTAATCTTAATTTCCTTGTAATAAGGTTTTAATATAGGTTTGACTACCCTTTATACACTCAATAGTTTAGGATTAATTAAAGTGGATAGTTATTAAGGAGGAGGGGAGTATTCTAGTTAGCCTATTTCCTACTAGAGGTCATGGATTTTTTACTTAAGGTTATTAACTTATTTAAGATAGTTAACCTTCTATTTTAATTTATCTAGTTATTCCTCTAAAATAGGCTCCTTAATACTATTCTTATTTACTATAGAAGATTACTAGGGCTATATTCTTTAAGGAGGTAGAATTTATTCTAATACTTAAACTTCACTAGTAGGGTAACTTAATCATAACCTGGTTAAAGGGCTAGGGGGAGGGGATAATAAGGAAACTATGATAATATTATAGGTAATTAAAGATAAAGGATTAGAAATTATAAGAGTCTTAAAGAGAAGTTAATTAGGTATAATATTACTAAGGTAGATATTAAATTAGAATAAAACTAATCCTTGCTTTATAAGATATCTAGGACCTTTAGGGGACCTAAGTAACCAGCTATTAAAAGAATAATATTAAGTTAAGGTCTCTTAATCTCCTTAGTTAACCTCTTAGCTCACCCCTCAGCCAACCTCCTTAGGTTATGTGAGCGGATCAGCTAAGTTAACTAAGTTGATTAGTTGACCCCTGGCTGTCGGCCCTTCCCGATGAGCCTGATCCCTTAGGCACCTCATGTACCTGAACCGTTCCGACCGGGGGCCTGACCCTTCAGGCATCTAGGCCGCTCCGACCGTGACACTAACATGAAAGTCATCAATTTCAGTTGCTTTAAACCAGCCGCGTAGGATGCATTTACTGGTGCAAATAATAAGTGGAGGGGCGTGCTAACCAACTATATTAACTGCCTTAACAACCGTTATATATTCTCGCTCTAAATTAATGCTAATATAAGGCTTCTCGGTCTTTATATCCCGTGTAATAACCTATTCGTCCTTACTGATGCTAATCTGGAAGCCCGTCTCGTTAAAGTTCTAAATATCCTCTAGTGTAATCCTGTACTTTAGTATAACATTCTCTAGCTCCTTAAACTACTAACGTAGAAGCTATTGATCCTCTGTATGCTTGTGATCAAGTTCAATTGCTCAAAACCGTCTTTTTTTATATTATGGATGGCGTTGAAGCTAGCGATGAAGCCATTTAGGTCTAACCGTTAGTGGAGGGGTCTCTAGATTAGTATGACTTGCTTTTAGGATTATATTAGCTGCTGCCTCGATCATTCGCTTTAAAGGTTTAATCTAATATTGCTCTAAGGTATCTAGGTATCAACAGAGGGCCTTATCCTGCGTTAAATTAAGCTTTAGGTTGGTTAGTGCTCGATTCTTTAGCAATAGTCGGCCCTGCTAACGAGATTAAAGCGTTGTGTGAGGAACATTAAATTCTCGTGTAGCTTTCGAGATATTAGGTTTTTTCTAAGTTTTTAACGCGCAGATGGCCTGATTAATTCGATTTTTAGTCTCTGGATTAAATTTGACCATGTTGTTGTTGAATAATTACGCGATAAAGGTAAATGGTTGGATTATTCAAAAAGTTGACTGGATGGCTGACCTGACCAGATGGCTGGCGGGGTCGCGCTAAGGCGCGACCACCGAAGGTTACCGTAGGGGTCGGTTAGTCTAGTACTTATACTACTTTAAGACCTTAGTTAAGAATTTTAACCCTAGTAATACTATTATATTTAAGATTAACTATTATTTAGACGCGAAGAGATTAATACTATATTAATAATATTTCTCGCGTAATACGCTATGCCTAAGTATATATATTATAAATTCCTATACTATTTTCTTTGCTAATAATTAGAGTAGATAGCTATAGGTATACTTAATAATACTACTAATCTATTAGCTATTCTTAACTAGTACGTAGGGTTTTAGGAAGAAGGAGATAATAAAGTTAATATCTAGGATAATACTATAATTAAAGGTATTAATTCTACTATAAAGACCCTCTATAAGGCTTTTAATAATATAGAGACTACTTATAGAAAGGTCTTTAGTTTAACTAGTAATAAGAAAGATTATACTATAAGTCCTTTAATCTTAGTACTTTATTAATAGTGTGCTAATATTTTATTATTATATAATTGTTAGGGATAAGCTATATAAGGTGCGATCCGGGCAGATCAGACCGTAGGGTCTGATCACAGTGACCTTTTGGCCTAGTGGAAGGTAGCCAGCCCGGACGGTTATCCTTAACAATGTGATCAGACCCTACGGGTTAGTACACGGCTAGGCCATAGGATCATTCCTGGCTGCAGGCATGGCATCTTTTACGCCCAACGTGGCTGCCTAGTAAGGCTTTATTAGTAGTGATGTCATGACTTTGCTTGGATGATACTACCTAGTTCTAGCTCACAGGCTTGTTAGCTCCCGCGCTTGCCTGGGGGTCCTTATCTTATCTAGTTTATCTTATCTTTAAGGTCCAGAATTGGCCTAGAGGCCCGAGGACGTGCCTCCTTGAGAAGAGGATAGTTGTTAGGGATAAGCTATATAAGGTGCGATCCGGGCAGATCAGACCGTAGGGTCTGATCACAGTGACCTTTTGGCCTAGTGGAAGGTAGCCAGCCCGGACGGTTATCCTTAACAATAATAGCTAAAGAAGTCTAAGTATAAGACCTTTTATACTACTTACTAATAAGAATTAGCCTATATCCTTCCTTCTCCTTATAGAGTGCTAATAGAGGACTAGTATTTCTTTTATTTATAAAAGCTATTATACCTATTACCTAGGGATAAAGAGTATATAGTATAAATAGCTATATTATATAGCTTCTATAATAATATAGAAGTAGAGATAATATAGTTCTATAGAGATAGGTTAATACCTAATAGAGCTAAGATACTTAGCTTATTTAAGGAGTCCTTTCCCCTAGTACTTAATAAGTTATAAGTATAGTTTTATTATTATAATATAACCTTTACTATTTATTTTCTATACTAGGCTAGTGGTTTTTTAGTATCTTTAGGGGTCTAGTTAGTAGATTATTATTAGTAAGGTTTTTTTCTTTAATTCCCTTAAGTATTACCTTATATTTAGCTTATTTTTATTATTATTTTATAAGTATTACCTTAGCTTAATTTTACTATAGTATATTTTCTATTTTAAGACTTCTTATAAGTATTAATAAGATAATAAGTATTCCCTATATTTTTAGTAGGAACTTATTAATTATATTCTATAGGCTATCCTTTCTATTTTACTAGATAATAGGGTTTATTATTAATATTAATTTTATTTTATAGCTCCTTAACTTCCTATTCTTTATTATCTTTAAGTTTAGATATTAGTAGGGGGTCTAAGGCCTTTCTATACTAAGGTTCTAAGAGGGATATATAAAAGATATTATAAATTTAATTATACTAGGTAGGAAGGCTTAGGTAATAAGCCTAGGATCTAATAGTATTTAGGATACTAAAAGGTCTAATAAAGTAAGGGGTAAGTTTTTAATTAGGAACCTTAAAATTTAGATATTAAGTTAATAGTTTAATAAGGTTAGTTCTTTTAAAGGATATTAGCTTATAGTTTTTATTATAATAGTATATAAAGGATTTAGTAGCTTTATACTAGTAGTCTTTTAGCTTTTCTTAGAGCTATTATAATTTTTATACTTAGTCTTTTACTACGGGAACCTAGTTAGTATAAATATTATTTAGAATCTATATATAGAAATCTACTATATAGCCTATAAGACTCTCTATTAGTATATTACTAGTAGTTTAGTTAGTAGTATTATTATAAGTAAATTATATAGAGGGAAGAAGCTATAGCTAGGTTACTTAGTTCTTATTAATAAAGTATTATAGGTATCTTTCTAGAACTTAGTTTACTTATTTAGTTTAGCTATTAGTTTAGGAATAAAAAGCTATTAATAACCTTATTTTCTAATAATAATATTATATAAGGTTATTCTAAAATTAGCTTATAAATAAGGAGCCCTTATTAGATATAATACTATTAAGAGGTCTATATTAAAGTTTAACTTTATAGTAGAATAGTTTGTTACGGAAGGTTGACCTCTCAAGCCTTCCTAAACCTTGGGATCGTCTTGACCTAAGCCCTGACGATGGATTGACTTACTCAAGTATGCTCAACGTCCAACTAGTATGGGGACTAGTCACGGTCGGGGTGGCTAAGGCGTAACGAAGGCAAGGCCAGTCTTTACCACGTATGATAAAGCCTGTCAAGAAGTACTTAGACGAAGTGTTGTCGCAAGGGTCTTGAATCAGAATGATCTGAAGGTAGCACTTAGAATAACAATGGTATTGATCACGAAGAACAAGTAAGACTAGATACAGGTGGGTAATGAGCGTCCTTATATATCCTTCGTGCCTGACTACCACCCTGACTACCATCTACCATGGTAGTCCCAGAGGTAGTTCCCCCCGACTACCTTCCCGACTACCATTCCTCGTGGTAGTCCCTTCGGTAGTCTTCACGTGGCCTGCCTCGTGGGCGCTTAGCTCCTGGGTGAGCCGTGTCGTACAACAGCTCATCTTTGGCGTAGCTCACAAGCGCCCGGAGTTGTGCCTGTTAACACCGAAGGCCTGTAACATTATCGCAGCGGTAAAGTTATCGCGAGGTGAACGTTAACCGTAGTTAATGTTATCGTGAGCGTAATATTATCCCGGGGATAACCTTATCGTCGAGGAACATTATCCGCCCGATAATATTCTGACCGCTGAATGTTCTGCCGGTAGAACGTCTGACCGCTTGGCTAGGTTCATAACACCATCTCCCCCTCTTTCAGCTTTCGTCCCGAAAGCATAAGTAGCGTAGACGCCCCCGCTCACGACCTGGTGAGTTTTCCTTTTCCTTCCATCTCATTCCCCCCGAGATGGTTCACCATGTCCCGTGTTGCTAAGTCCGTTAAAGCGAAACGTTCCCGTTACAACGAATTTGCCCTCCAGGCCGACCTCATCGAGAAGGACGGTTTTCCTGTTGACAACCCTTGTGAACGCTGCGCCCTTGGTAACTTTCCTTGCGTGATGGATTCGAAGAGTACGAACTGCGCTGCGTGCACTCGTCGTGGTCGGAAATGCGAAAAGCGTTTTCATGGCGCGCGCGATGTGGAAAAAGTGATTCGAGATGACGAGAAATACGCGGCCGAGCTTGAGGCCGCCGAAGCCGAGTTAGAACGAGTGATGGCGAAGATAAAGCGTCTTCGCAAGATGAAGAAGTTCAATAAAGAGCGTATGGGTGACATTATTTCCCATAATGGTGCCTTGCTGGATCGGTTGGATGAAGAGGATCCTCTAACCGCCGAGGATCTCCGTGAACTTGAGCGCCTAGCTGATGAACATGATGCTGCGGTCGCTCAGCTGGCTGCGACGTCAGACAACCCTAGTCTGACTCAGATGATTGGCTCCCCGTCGTCGCCGTTCTGGCAGAACGTCGACTTTTCGACTTTCGAAGTCCCTGGTGGTACTCCTGGACCTTCTTCGAACAGCCCGTCAGGTTCTCGATAGGTTCCCATGTGTTTTCCGAGGTATCATATCCTTTCCATTTCACGAGGTACTGCGCCCGACCGCTGATTTTCTTGGAGTCTAGGATTTTCTCGACTTCGTATTCCTGTTCTCCTTCGTCTTCAATTTCCACGTTCTCAGCGAGTTTGGCGTTCGTCGGTGCAGGTTCCAATAATGAAACATGAAAGTTTGGATGTATCCTTTTCATTGATCTTGGTAGCTGTAGGCGGTAATTGACTGGTCCCAATTTTTCGTCGATTTTGAAAGGTCCTAGTCGGATGTGGTCCAATTTCTGACTTGGTCGCGTAGTTTTGATGTTTCTGCGGAGCAGGAACACTTTCTCCCCCCTTTTTAAAGTCTGGTGGCTCGCTTCGGTGTTTGTCGTAATAAATCCCCATTTTTAGGTTGACGAACTCGAGATCTCGGGTGAGTTGTGTTTGAATTGTCTTGAGCCTTTCCACGAATTGGTTGGCTTCCTCCGCGATGGGTTGGTTTTGGATTGGTTCCCCGTGGAGATTCGGGTGGTATCCAAAGTTTGCTTCGAAAGGTGTCATTCCTGTTGCGCTATGGATCGAGTTATTGTATGCGAACTGGGCCATGGGTAGCTGTTCTTCCCAGTCGTCTTGTACGTAGTTCACGTAGTGTCGTAGATATTGCTCGATCGTCTGGTTGATCCTTTCAGTTTGTCCGTTCGACTGTGGTCTGTATGCGGTTGTCATTCGCAGTTCGATTCCTAAGGTATCGGTGACTGATTTCCAAAAGTTGGATGTGAAGAGCTTGTCTCTGTCGGAAGTAATATACTTCGGGACTCCGTGGTTCATGACAACAGTATTGGTGAAGACCGTCGCCATTTCTTTTGCTGTCATGGTCGTTTTTGTTGCTTTCAAATGTATATACTTCGTGAGTCTGTCCGATATAACCGCTAGATAGTCGTTTTCCTGCTTGGTCGTGGGTAGTGGTCCGACGAAGTCGACTGTGATCCACTCCCATGGTCGTTGTGGAACCTCAGGGTTCTGAAGTTTCCCGTATGGTGCATGCCTCTTTGGTTTGTCTCGCAGGCATGTTTCGCATTCATTGATGTATCTCTCGACCTTCTTTCTCATGTTCGGAAAGTAGTAGTTTCGTGCGATGTGCTCGCAGGTTTTGTCGATGCCAAAGTGCCCATGCACTGGCGCGTCGTGGTGCTCCCGAATTGTTTGTGGGATGAGTGCTGGTGGAACGTAGACGAGTCCCTTGATGTGAAGCACCCCATCTTTCTCCAATGCTCCTGGTGTAGAGGCTAGGATTTGCTGCATCAGTTTGTCTTCTTTCATGGCCTCTCTGATGGTGTGGAGCATGTCGCCCGAAAGTGTCATGGTGGCCGCGAGGATCATTGGGTTGTTTCCGAGCGTCCCGTCGTCGTTTTTCCTCAGGATCGCTGGTTGCGGTTGTCTGGTCTTATCCTCGTAGTCCGGTCTTCTGCTGAGTGCGTCTGCTTGGCCATTCTCCGTGCCTTTGCAGTGCTCAATCTTGTAGTCGTATTGTGACAGCAGCTCCGCCCATCGGGCCTGTCTTCGCGTCAACTCTTTAGTTGTTGTGAAGTAAGTCAGGTTTTTGTGGTCGGATTTCACAATGACTGTGTGCCTTGCCCCTTGCAAGTAGACTCTCCATTGCTTGAATGCTGCCACTATAGCCAGCAGTTCTTTGTCGTGGATGTCGTAATTCATCTCTGGTCCGGTCAACTTCCTTGACCAGAACCCTACCGGTCTGGGTCTCCCGTCCGGTCCTGGTTGTGTCATTCTCGCTCCAATGGCGTAATCTGATGCGTCGGTTTCGAGTGTTGTCTGGAGTTCTGGGTTGTGTTGCGGCATGATTGGTGCCGTCGTGATAGCTTCCTTCATGGCTTCGAAGGTTTCTTGCTGCATTTCTTCCCACTCGAATTTCTGTTCTTTTCGGAGCAATTTGAACAAAGGTGCCATGTGGAATGCGTACTGATCGATGTATCTCCGGTAGTAGTTCAAAAGCCCTATGAACTGTTGTAGTTCCTTCTGGTTCTTTGGTGCCGGCCATTCCCTAATAGCTCTCACTTTAGAGGCTTCAGGTTTAAGACCGTCCTTGGTGACCCAATGGCCCAGGAACTCGGTTTCCTGGACGTGGAATTCACACTTCTTGAGTTTGCACCGTAGCTTGGCTTTTCTTATCCTCCTGAGGACCCGTTTGACGTGTTTGACATGTTGTTTCCTTCCCTTGGAGAAGATCAGGATGTCGTCAAGGTATGCGAGAGCAAACTTGCTCATCGGTTCCTGTGGTTCTTCGCTCTCGGTGTCCTCTTCGTCGTCCTCATCCTCTTCTTCGTCTTTTAGCACCTCGTCGATGAATCTTTGGAATGTAGGTGGTGCATTGGTTAGTCCGAACGGCATGACCAGATATTCGTAAAAGCCGAATTTTGTCCGAAACGCCGTTTTCCATTCTTCTCCCTCCGCAATCCTGATGCGGTAGTAGGCGTCGGTGATGTCGAACTTCGTAAACCATACTGCCCCTTGGATTTTGTCCTGGATTTCTTGAATCAAGGGTAATGGATATCGGTCTTTGACGGTCGCGTCGTTGAGTGGTCGGTAGTCAACGCAGAGTCGGTCGCTCCCGTCTTTCTTTGGTGCAAATAGGACGCCATGCCCTATGGGTGATCGCGATGGTCGGATGTTCCCTTTCGCGAGCTGGTCGTCGATGTATTCTTTGAGGACTCGTGATTCCCGGTCGTTCAGTGGTAGAATTCGTTTGTAGTTTAGTTCGACACCTTCCTTGATAGGTATGGTGTGGTCGTGGGGTCCGCGAGGTGGTAGCTCCGGCCTCTCAGGTTTCTGGAATAGGTCCTGGAATCGACTATACTCTTCCGGGATCGTTGGTTCCGGCTTGGCTTCCGTATTGGTCGCTGCAAGCGCCTGAGCGTTCTCCCCGTTTTCTCCGTCCGAATCGTCCGTTTCGTCGATCTGGATCGTTTCGCTGTATCTTATTGGCATGCCGGTGCCCCACCCGGGTATTTCTTTCAGCCATACTCGTTCAGATGGTCGTGAAGTTGCTGCTAGTACTTGTAAAACTGGACTTTCCTCCAAGGCGGCGTGATTGCCCTTGGGAATCAACCTCCCCGCAGGTTGCTTGGCGTTCTGCCTCTGACTGGCAGGCCGTAAGGCTCCAGCCCCTACTGGTGCCTGTTGTTGTGGGCTAGTTCTCCATCGGATTGTCTTGGTTGACCAATCGATGTCCGGGTTGTGATCCTCGAGCCACGGGATCCCCAACACGATGTCATATTGCCCCAAAGGGAAGACGTCGAGACTTAGCTCGATCTGTCGCCCTTTTACCACTAGGGTTATGACTCCCGATTCAACCGTGAGCATTTGAGGTCCCAACTCCTCTCCGCTCAGCCCGCTGATCGGTTTCGGTTCTTCCTTCTGAACTCCTCGCAGTCTTAGTCGGTCCATGCACCTTGGACTGATGAAATTGCCTGTCGCGCCCGAGTCAATCATAACGAATACTGGCTTTCCTTGGGCCCTTGCCATGAGTTTGAGGTGTCTGCCTTGTCGCGTGGCCGCAAGGGTGACGGTTTTCCAGTTTGGCGCCTTCTCATGCCGTGGGCGGCTAGGCATGTACCTGCCCAGCTTGGCCTCATAGTGGATAAGGCACTCGTCGTCGTAGCACTTGGTCCAGTGCATGAACAAGTGCTCTGGGTGTTGCTGATACCCCTGACATGAACAGTTGCTTTGTCGGCACGGACATTCGTTGTTTGCGTAGACGATATTCGGTCGCTTTGGTCGGTACTTGGCAATGTCCTTCAGGTGGTTATGGGTAAAGCAGGCATCGTCGTGGCACACTATCCATGGGAGCCTGGTGTGTTCTTTGTGGCCCCATTGCCTGTATCGGCATTCGCACCATGGCTCGTCACATGGCCTATGTGCTTCACTTCCCTGGAGTCGCTTGTGGCTGAGCCGTTCCAGCTCCTCGTGGTAGTCGCTATTTTTCCGTCCGCAGATCTGACACCAGTCCGGGTGTCGAGCACATTGGAGCGTGTGCTCCCTCCAGGTGCTGCTCGTATGGTCCCAGCACGTGAGGTTGTGGTGTGGACAGTGGGTAACCAGTGCCCTTAGCGATGTCGAGAGTTTGGCTGGGTCCTTGATGATGTCGTTAAGGACTCCGTTGAACCATTTCGCTGCGGTTTCCTTCGAAATTTGGTGGGGGTTTTGGTTCGGGGTTATGGACCACTCGGTAGGTACCTCCCTGCAGGGTACAGGGCCCTCTACCTGGGTGCCATAGTCTTCGTCAAGCGGGTCAATGACTCTTTGCACGAAAGGGTCAAAGCTGTGCACCATAGCTTGGGCTGGCTCGTGTTGAGTGGCTTCGTTTCTGTAGGACCCACTCGTCCTCTCAGTCCCTTGATCTTGGAACGAGGTTTCGTGTAGCGAAATATCTCCGGACTGAAGTTGTGCAGCTTCGGACTCGTCCGTGTACTGCTGGTATGGCGGTGGTGGCGATCTTACCCGATCGTTACTCTCCTGAGGGTTGTTGCTAGCATCTGTACTCGCCATCCTTCTGTGTCGGTCTCCTGTCGGCTCCTGCCGTGGGGGCTCAGTGGTGTCTCGTCCTTGTTCCACCGAGTCATACCAAGATACCCTGGCCGGGGGCACTGTCGCTCCTGTTGGTGGGACACTTCCTCGACCCCCTGTCGTCCTCATGGCCGACCGCAGGTTTTCCGTCACACTTCGCCTCCTCGGGGCGGCATCCGGGCTTTGTGTGGTAGCAGCTGTGTTACGGGTTCTTCTAGCCCTTCCCGGGGATAGCTCACCAGGTCGTGGGTGCCCGCGGGCACCCTCGTCATCCGCCTCCCTGGTGGCCCTGATCGTCATGATCTCTTGATTGGCCCTAAGTTGCTGTCGTCGTCCAGAACCCTGGCTGGGTTTTTTGGCCTTGTTTTTGCGTTGGTTGCATTCGTTCATTCGATGACCCGATTTGCCACAGTAGAAGCACAGATTCTCCTTCTGGCGGCGGTCCCTTTCCGTCTTAGAGAGGGTCGCATCGAGTTCCATAGGTTGAGGCCCATAAGGGTCGTGATGACCTTGGTTTCGTGGCTGGAAACGTTGTCCAGTGTTGGCACGATACCCTCCTCGGTGATTGTTGCCTCCGTGGAACCGAGGGGGTCGGTACTCGCTTCGATGCTGAAAGTGACCTCCCTTTCTTGCTCGCAAGTCTCTGAGCGTGTTGTCGATCCGTACCGCTCGTTTGATCATTTCCTCAACGGTTGAGGGT
>CDMC01000013.1:613481-847613 GCA_001511075.1 Aspergillus calidoustus | reverse complement strand
GCCTCTGCCTCTGCTGGTGGTTCGTATCCAATCTGGCTGATGATCGATCCACTGCTCGCGGGGCTATCATCTCCTGGTCTGACCCCCTGTCCATCCTCTCCAAACCCTGACCCTGGCTGGGTTGCTGGTGGCGTGGTGGCCTGCGCGGGCCTGCGCGCTGGTGCATCCTTCCAAACCCGAACCTGAACTGCCTGGGAACCGCTGCTGCTGGTGGTGCTGGTGGTGCTGGTGCCAGCCGCATGCTGGGCCTGCCAACCGGGATCACATCGGTCACACGCCTGCTCCTCCTGCCCTGCCTCTGGTGGGGCATCCCCACACCGCTGCCGCTCATATCCATCAATGATCCCGTCTAAATACTCGTCTAAAACCACCCGCCGGCACCCTCCCGCCTGCATGTATCTCTGCACCCGCTGTGCCTCCATATCCTGATCCTCATCCTGGTCCTCCGCCTCCTCCCATGGATGGTGACCACCTGCGCCGCCGTGACCCTGCGCGTCCATCCCCTCTGGCTGGATTATGATGGCCTCGCTGGCCTGCCCGTCCCGCCCGGCCCGGCCGCTCTCCTGCGCGTAATCCAACAACGTCCGCGGCGCGCCAATGTGGATGATCACCCGGATGTCGGGGATATCCACCCCCATGCCCAACGCGTTGGTGGCCACGATCACGCCCGTGGTGCCCTGGATGAACCGCTCTAACACCCCTGCGCGGTCTACCTGCTGGCTGTGGTACGCCTCGCCCCTGAATATCTCTGCCATGGCCTGCACCTGCCGTATGGCGTTCGCGTATATCACCACCTTCCCACCACCGGCCCGCCGCGCCTGCTGGATGCGCGCCTGCATGAATGCGATGATACTGGGATCCTGCTGCCACTGGTACGGGCTACTACCCACCGCGGGCCGCCACACGCGGTACGCCACGTTGCGGCGGCTGGTGCGTGCGCGATATATATATATCTGGTCGCGCGGGTAATGGATGCGCTGGCTGAACTCTCCTTCCATCTGCGGGGGGAACGTGGCGGTTAAATACACCATCTGCGTGCGCGCGCGTACCAACTGGCCTAACTTGGCCATCTCTTGCCGGAAATCCCTCTGCGGGTTCATGATAATATGGCATTCATCTACTACCACGCGGTCCAACCGCCGCATCATTACCAACTAGTTGATAAACGACTGGAAATCACTCGTCACCGTGGACTCGGGCGTCACCAACACAATAGCGGCCTCGTCGGGCGGCCGCTGCCAGTCCCACGCCACGCATGATACCCCAACCTGCCAGCACTGCCGCGCCATGTCCTGGCGTAATGATATCAACGGGACCACCACAATGGTGGTGCCGCCGGGCATGGCCCACGCGGGCAACATGAATAACATGCTTTTACCACCCCCCGTGGGCATGATAGCCACCACCAGGCTGTGGCCCTGCTGGATGGTGGCCATGGCGCTGGCCTGCACGCCGCGGAACTGCATGCGGGCCTGCCCGGTCATCTGCTACATCGCGGCGGTCATGTCCATGGTCTGCAGCTGCTGCCGTCGCTCCCACTGGTGCTCCTCAGCCTCAGCCCGCCACGGTGCCCGCTTCCGCTTGCCTAATACGGCGGGCGGGTGAACCCTAACCCTAATATCTCCATGTCCTGGCGGCTAGGTGCTAACCCCAACTGCTTGCGAGCCGCTTGGGGTACTGTCTGGCGAGCTAACCCTAACCCTAACTGCTTGCGAACCGCTCGGGGCGCTGGCCGCCGCCTCACCTGCGGGGGGGTGGTGGTGGTGGTGACTATAACTGTCCTCCTCCTCCCGCGGGAACCCTAAAAACTCATGCTACTCCACGCTGGACTGCCGGAACATGGCCCGCCAGTGACTGGTGGTGCCTGCCTGCTCCATGATCTGGCGCCCGTACACCATGCCGGCCACGTGCGACGAATGCGCCGCCTGCAGATCCATGATGTGCGCCATCCACTGCTCCGCGTCCATGCCCTCCTCCTGGTCAGCATCTAACACCATGGCAGCGGCCGCCTGCTGCTCCTTCTCGTCATGGACGTCGCTCGTGAACGCGCAGCCCGCCTACATGAACCGCCAGCTAATCCCAATGGCGATGTCCTGGTACGCGGGGATGTTCAACGCCTGGCCTAACCACGCCTGCGTCTCCCATTTCAACACCTCACGGAACCAGTTGGGCGTCCACGCGCGCTGCGTGCCAGCATCAGGACCCCATAAATATGGGCTGGCTAACCCTAACCCTGATCCTGCTGCTATGGCGGCCGTGCTGGCTGGGGATAATAGGGATGCTAACCCTACCCTGGGCTGGCGAGCTGGGGCCTGCCCATTGCCATCACCATCTAACCCTAACCCTAACCCCGCGGTGCCGCCTGCCTGCTGCTGCTGCTAGGCCGCCTGCCACGTGGTCAACTACTCTGTGAATGGCAACACCAACCACATGTACCACACGACTAACTCCCCCACCACGCGGGGCATGTACCGGTGGATCAACTTGATGTCATTACTCGCGTGGAACCCCTTGTGGTACGCCATCACTGCCGTCACCATCCCATCCTTAATGAATATGTTCTAGTGCCGGCTGGCCTGCGTGTTAACATGCTGGATGCTTAATAGCTCGGGCGCCCGCGCTGGCTGCTCACTAGTGATGTGGATGGCCACCGCCAGCTTCTCCTTGAACCAGGCCACGCGGCTCAAATACTGCGCCACCAGCTGGGCCTGTATCTAGCCGTGGCGCATGAACTGGCGCTGCATGGCGGGCTTGCTACGCAGCCGCTGGATTAACCACTGCCTACCCTCCACGGGCCACCGCGTGCGCGTATCCTGTAAAAAACACCACCCCTGCTTCCCCTGCGTGGGGTCGTCGTATAATCTGGACCATGGGATGGGTGGGAAACTGGTGGTGGTGTTACTATTACTGGTACTGGTGGTGGTGGTGCTGGGTGGGGATATATATAATACCTCCCGTAGCAGCTCGCGCGCCGATCCCACCAAACCATGCACGAAGCCACGGAATGCGCCCATGGTGAAATGCACATCCTTGTACAACAGCTCGTCGCTGCCTATCCATCCCACGTGCCCTGGCCTGGTGGTGTTAAAATCCACCTTCATCCCGTACGTGCGCCAATCCAGCAACGTCTACATGGGGCCGTGCGTGCCGCGGATCATGAAGCTGCGCACCATCTGCTGGACGTGGTCATGGAACAGCTTCCCACCTAACCCTGATCCTGATCCTGATCCTGATCCTGGTGGTGATCCTGATGGCGATCCTTGGGCTGGATCCCCTGGATGGATATGGATATCCACCAGCTGGTCATCCGCGCTGGTCAATGGCCATGTAACGGGGTGGCTGCCGCCGCTGCTGCCTAGCTACTAATGGCCCGTCCACATGCGGATGATCTCCTTCGCATGGGGATCTAACCACAACGCCTTCTACACCACCATGAAGCGCGCCACCTTAAGCACGCGGGATAATATGGGTGGGTAACTACTAGGATCACGCCAGCGCGCCTCGCCCCATCCTTGCACGGCCATGGCGCACACCAGCGCGCTCTCGTACTCGTGCGTGTGGTGGTGCTGGTTCATCAGCTCAATACAAAACTCCAAGCACGCTTGCTCCATGGGGGTTATCTACCACGCCTCCACCTCTGCATCTGTAGCCTTGACCCCATCCCCATTATCCATCTCCTCGTCTAGCTCCGTCGCGGTTAGGCTGCTACTACCTAGGCTAGTACTAGCGCTGGGGCTGGCACTCCACACGTCCTTAATAATCTGGCCGGCCCTAGCAAACATATGGATAACCCTCACCCCTAGCCTGGCTTGGGCTTGCGCACGCGCTTGGCCACTAGCTCCCACTTTAGCTTCGGGCCTCTTGATGGCTAGCATGGCCAGCTGCCATAACGCCTGCCACTTCTAGCACTACCGCGGGGTCATCCCATACGCGGGTAACCTCCCAAGCCACTTGCCGCGGCCACAGCCACCACCATCCCTATCCCCGTCCTCACTATCTTGGCTATCTCGGCTTGGGCTCGCCTGCGCGGCCTGCGTGCGCGCGATAAATACTAATACCTGCTGCCATGGCTGCACGTGCTTCTCGATGCTGGCCTCGTCCATGTACGCCTATAATGGCTTGTATGGCGTCTAGCCCGCCTCCATACGGGCCGCCTCCACGCGGATGCCCGCGCCACACTACTACATGGTCCACTAGCTGCGCCGCGCCAGCTGGTCCATGGCGTCCCAAATCACCCGCACGGCCTGCTTGGTAGGATCTGCCTTAGGATCCATATCCACTAGCTCTACCTCCTCTACCACCTCTACCTCCACGGGCGCCTCTACGAGCTGGCGCAAATCCTGCGGGTGCACGCCATCCAAATACCTTGCCCACCCCGTCATGCGCAGCCATGGGTTGGCATCAGCCGCCTCGTCTGCCTGGATGGTGGCCTACTCCGCCTCGCGCGCGCGCGCCCGCTCCCATGCAATAACCATGGCATCCACGGCCTGCTGGGCCTGCTCCACGGGTGGTGGTGGCGGGCTCTAGTGGTGGCCGCCTGGGTACCTAATATGGATGTAATGGGACCCCTTGCGCGTGGGGAACACCTACTGCCACGCCACGCGCGTGTATGATCGTGCCAGCTCTGCCTCCCCACGCGCCTTTTCCCTCGGGCCAACATGGCCCTGGCGGCCCTGCTAGGACCATTAGTGGGTGGCTCGCCAGTACACCCGCATGGACGCCATGGTGGATCCAATGTAATGGCACTACGTGGGGTCCCGCTGGCATAACAACCTATTGGCGTGGCATGGTAATATAGGTAGCGCGTTATCCATAACCCATGGGATCTAGATCACCTGGCTATCCTACGTGATATCCACCCATTGCTGGATGGCCTGGGTGACCTGGGTGGCCTGATGGTGGTTGAATTAATACTTCTGCTTTAAATGGCGTTCTGCCTCGGCCAGCCACACCCCATGCTTACACTGGCGGCAAATGATAATCTGCAAGCTGGGGATCTTCTCAAATAATTAGCTCTCCATGGTGGGAACTGGTTATTTACTAGTTAATAACTACTTCGCGACTGCTTGACTTATTTAATAATAATAATAATGGATGGATGGATGGATTAATAGATTGGTTGATAGGATTCACTATAATAATAAATAATAACATTTATATTTATAGTTACTATAGTTTTCACGCGTTTCCATGGTCACTGCTGTTAGTACAGCGAGTGTAGGAGTAGGAGGAGTATAGTAGGTTAATTAGTCCTAACGCCACTCCCGCGCTTGTAAAACCTAAAAACCCCAAAGTAGGGAAAATCAAAAACTTAGCATGTTTAATCAATCACTATACCTTAATCTTTGATCAGAGCGACTCCTAATTAGTACTAGCTATAGTTAACTAGCCCCTCTAGCCCCTTAGCCCAAACTAAGCTGGATCGGCCATAAAAAAGCCAGTGCAAGATACGCGATCATTCCCAGTGCAAGATACACAAGGTGGATCTAGAGCCAACTAATCAGCCGCCAGCTTAGCAGGTCTTGGCGCCCACCTTACAGTATAACATACGTTTGTTGCATTGACCCCCCTGGGTTAGGATAGTAAAGTAGGATCTACCTTAGGAATCCTCCTACTACCTCTACCTTTATAGGGGCCTCTACTAGCTAGTATAAATCCTATATTTATATACTATCTAAATACCTTACCTACTTACCTACTCTACCTCCTACGCCCGTGCCTGCTCTGCCATGGCTACTATGGCGTCCATGGCCTGCTAGGCCTGCTCTATAGGTGGTGATAGGCTCTACTAGCCATCTAGGTATTAGATATGGATGTAATAGGATCTAGGGCTAAATAGGAATGCCTACTACCATGCTACTAACCTAAATAAAGAACTATATAAGCTTAGCCTCCCCGCGCGCCTTCCCCTGCTAACCTATATATAACTTTATCCTAGTCCTAGTCCTAATCCTGGTCTATATCTATGGTAATACACGGCTGCTTAGCTAGCCCCATGTCCTGGTCCTGGTCCTGCTGCCACGCCTGCTTACGGGGCCCTAGGTACGTCTCAAAGCCCAGGAACCCATGCCACTCGTGGCTGATCACCTAGTACTGCCGCCGCCGCGCCTCCACGTGGCCGGGCGCCTCCTGCAGCCCCCACGCGTACACGGTGCCCGCGATCCAGCTCCCGTGGCTGGCCTGCTCATTAAACGCGGCGTCGTCCGTGCTGCCATAGTCCCGCTTGAAGCCACCGCACTTCAGGTGCACGCGCGAGATCGCGATGGCCACGTGGTAGTAGGATAGGATGTTTAGCTTCGTCTATAGGTGCGCCTGCGCCTCCTACTATAGGACCTTCTGTAGGCGTTTACTCGGCCAGCTCCCCCCCTAGTCCCCTCCGCCCGCGGCTGGCTAGAGGAAGGCCGAGGCGGGCCCATGGTGGCCCTGGGCCAGCCACTCCAGGGCCTCGTGGAAGGGGAGGATCAGCTAGAGGTAGTAGACCACCAGCTCGCTCACGGCCTTGGGCAGGTAGCGGTGGATAATCTTAGTGGTGTTACTAATAGAATAGCCCTTATGATACGTGGTGACCATGCTAACCAGCCCATGCTTAATAAAGATGTTCTAGTGGCGGCCCTGCAGGGTGTTGCGGTGGCGCAGCCCCAGCAGCTTAGTGGCCCGCGCAGGCTAGCTGCTGGTGATGTGGATGAGGAGGAGCAGGCGCTATAGGAACCCGTCCACCTACTACAGGTACTATGCTATAGGGCCCTCCCACCAGAGCACCTCATCCACCTACCTAATCTAGCGGACCTCTAGGAACTCCTCGCGTAGCCAGTCCTCCCCAAGCACGCGGTCTAGTAGCTAGTTGTCCCCTTGGGTAGGGAGGGCCTTCCGCGTGCACGGGTCCCGCAGGAAGTTCCACCCCCGCGTGTTATTAGTCAGGTCATCCTATAGCTCATACAGGGCCAGGCGCGGCACCACCTCCTCGCGGGCCTCCTCCTTATGTAGGAGGAAGAGGCCCACGAGCTCTACCTAGGCGCGCGAGACCTGCCCCGCGATGAATTCCCGCAGCCCGCGCATGCTCAGGCGCAGGTCCTTATAGCTCAGGGTCTGCTCGTTATCACTCTAGTAGATATAGCCCATGCTAATGGTACTATTCTAGATCTTCTTGCCATACATGCGTAGCCGCGTGATCCAGCCAAAGGGGGCACGCACCCTAAAGAGTAGGAAGCGCTCGCGTATCTCATCTAGGGCGTCCACAGCGTGGCTAACCCAACCCGCCTCAGCCTCGCGAATAGCGCGCAGGGCAACCAGCATCTGCGCCATCTTCACTAGCCTAGACAGGGAGCTAGTATAGCTATATAGGTCGCGGAAGCTCTAGCGCGCAGGATCCACCCCAAGTACCGCGAGGAAGCCCACCAGGGTGCTCTTAAACAGGTCCCCCTTCAGGGGGTGGTCTAGCAGCATGATAGAGAGGTCTAGCGTTACCTAGTCTAGCTAGGCCTGGAGCGCTGCCTCATGGGGGCTACAGGGAGGCTCAGGAGCCTGGCCTATCCAGGTAGGGCAGGATGGTAGGGGTGCCATAGGGGGCATGGCCGTGGGGACTAGTAGACATGGTGCGAGCCGCGGTAGGGTGCCTACTAGCCCAGCTNTAGGGCTAAATAGGAATGCCTACTACCATGCTACTAACCTAAATAAAGAACTATATAAGCTTAGCCTCCCCGCGCGCCTTCCCCTGCTAACCTATATATAACTTTATCCTAGTCCTAGTCCTAATCCTGGTCTATATCTATGGTAATACACGGCTGCTTAGCTAGCCCCATGTCCTGGTCCTGGTCCTGCTGCCACGCCTGCTTACGGGGCCCTAGGTACGTCTCAAAGCCCAGGAACCCATGCCACTCGTGGCTGATCACCTAGTACTGCCGCCGCCGCGCCTCCACGTGGCCGGGCGCCTCCTGCAGCCCCCACGCGTACACGGTGCCCGCGATCCAGCTCCCGTGGCTGGCCTGCTCATTAAACGCGGCGTCGTCCGTGCTGCCATAGTCCCGCTTGAAGCCACCGCACTTCAGGTGCACGCGCGAGATCGCGATGGCCACGTGGTAGTAGGATAGGATGTTTAGCTTCGTCTATAGGTGCGCCTGCGCCTCCTACTATAGGACCTTCTGTAGGCGTTTACTCGGCCAGCTCCCCCCCTAGTCCCCTCCGCCCGCGGCTGGCTAGAGGAAGGCCGAGGCGGGCCCATGGTGGCCCTGGGCCAGCCACTCCAGGGCCTCGTGGAAGGGGAGGATCAGCTAGAGGTAGTAGACCACCAGCTCGCTCACGGCCTTGGGCAGGTAGCGGTGGATAATCTTAGTGGTGTTACTAATAGAATAGCCCTTATGATACGTGGTGACCATGCTAACCAGCCCATGCTTAATAAAGATGTTCTAGTGGCGGCCCTGCAGGGTGTTGCGGTGGCGCAGCCCCAGCAGCTTAGTGGCCCGCGCAGGCTAGCTGCTGGTGATGTGGATGAGGAGGAGCAGGCGCTATAGGAACCCGTCCACCTACTACAGGTACTATGCTATAGGGCCCTCCCACCAGAGCACCTCATCCACCTACCTAATCTAGCGGACCTCTAGGAACTCCTCGCGTAGCCAGTCCTCCCCAAGCACGCGGTCTAGTAGCTAGTTGTCCCCTTGGGTAGGGAGGGCCTTCCGCGTGCACGGGTCCCGCAGGAAGTTCCACCCCCGCGTGTTATTAGTCAGGTCATCCTATAGCTCATACAGGGCCAGGCGCGGCACCACCTCCTCGCGGGCCTCCTCCTTATGTAGGAGGAAGAGGCCCACGAGCTCTACCTAGGCGCGCGAGACCTGCCCCGCGATGAATTCCCGCAGCCCGCGCATGCTCAGGCGCAGGTCCTTATAGCTCAGGGTCTGCTCGTTATCACTCTAGTAGATATAGCCCATGCTAATGGTACTATTCTAGATCTTCTTGCCATACATGCGTAGCCGCGTGATCCAGCCAAAGGGGGCACGCACCCTAAAGAGTAGGAAGCGCTCGCGTATCTCATCTAGGGCGTCCACAGCGTGGCTAACCCAACCCGCCTCAGCCTCGCGAATAGCGCGCAGGGCAACCAGCATCTGCGCCATCTTCACTAGCCTAGACAGGGAGCTAGTATAGCTATATAGGTCGCGGAAGCTCTAGCGCGCAGGATCCACCCCAAGTACCGCGAGGAAGCCCACCAGGGTGCTCTTAAACAGGTCCCCCTTCAGGGGGTGGTCTAGCAGCATGATAGAGAGGTCTAGCGTTACCTAGTCTAGCTAGGCCTGGAGCGCTGCCTCATGGGGGCTACAGGGAGGCTCAGGAGCCTGGCCTATCCAGGTAGGGCAGGATGGTAGGGGTGCCATAGGGGGCATGGCCGTGGGGACTAGTAGACATGGTGCGAGCCGCGGTAGGGTGCCTACTAGCCCAGCTGGGTCCTTCTTCCACTTCCAGGGGACCATCCGCCGTGGCAGCGGGTTAGGGGTGGGTGGCGTAGGAGGTGGGCCATCCTGGCTAGCTACTACTAGTATATAGGGCTTTATAGCCTCCATAGTAAGCGCTACTAGCCCGCGGCCATGCTCCTCCATGCGGTCCAGCGCGGCTAGCTAGCCAGTATTAAGCTAGTGGCGTAGCTAGATTACCTAGTCTGGCCACGTGCTATGGTACGCAAAGCAGACCAGCCACTACCACACCTGGCTATAGCGGTGGTAGGTCTTAGGCTACAGGCAGATCTAGATCAGCTAGTTCCAGACACTCGGCTAGCGGAAGAAGGTGTTGATCTAGACCTAGTCAAACTCATTAATCTAGCCATCATGGATGGCGTGGTAGGCCTGGTTAATCAGCTGCTGCACGCTCGCGCTAAGCTACACCAGCAGCGGCTCCTCGCGGGGATCAGGCAGGGCGCCTAGCAGGGTGACCATGGTCAGATCCTGGCCACGCAGGTACTCTAGCCACTGGGTAAGCTCTAGCCATGGGGATACCTTGGTAGGGTGTAGATCTAGGACTAGCACCTGGCTTACTTCCTATTTAATGGCCGCCTCTCCCTCCCGCAGCGCCTGGTCCACACGGGCCCGTACAAGCTCTATAGTGGTTAGCGCCTACTTCTTTACCCCCTAGTCCGCGGCGCCTGGGGCGTAGGTGACCTTAAAGAAATAACTCCTAGCCTTGCTAAGGTAGAAGCGCTAGTAGGATACCACCTAGTTCACAAGGTGGGCCTATTAGCAGGCCCTCGCCCGCGTGACTAAGAGCCAGCCTAGCCCCTACTCCCTATCCTGCCCCCTATGCTTTCCACGGTGGTGCTTGTCCACTAAATCTAGGGTCCGGGCGATATAGGGGCAGTGCAGGCAGCCATGGCCCTAGTAGACTAGCAGGCCCAGCACGGGCAGGTCGCCCGCGGAGGGCTGGTAGCTAGGCACCCAGGCCAGGTCCGCCCAGGGCTACTAGAGCATCATGGCTAGCGCAGCCTCGTGGAGGGCAGGGGTCGCGGTGGATAGGTAGGCGCCATGGCGGGTGCGTAGGTAGGTAAGCAAGGTGGAGGGGGTCACCACATACTAGTAGTAAGTAGCCGTGTAGATCCACACCTAGTACGTAGGGTTATAGAGGAAGAGATCCATAGCAGGACACGTGTATTAATTAATAGGTTAAGAGTTAAGTAGGGAGCTTCTCTTTGCAAAGCCTACATGGGGATAGTCTTTTAGGGGAATATAAGTAAAGGCTAAGGGGAAGTCTAGGTAGATTTCTAATACCTATGTTTAGTTATACTAGACGCGGACGCGTCGCGTGGTAGAAAAAAGTAAAGAAGAGAAGTAAAGTAAGCATGGTGGTAGGTAACTAGTAGTAGTTAGTGTAGTATTCTATAGTTTAAGAAGTGAGCAAGAGTAAGAGTAAGAGGAGGTGGTAGAGGAGGAGTAGGAGGCGTGGCTCTAGTAGGAGTTAGTTAATTAGGGTGAGTTTTCTTAGGGGCTGGCTGGGGGGGCCACGCACTTGACGGGCGACGGGAGCACGCACTGGGCATGGACCAATCAGCGGGCGAAGAACCCGAACGGACGCCCGTCCGTTCAGGGACTAGGGACTAGATGTAATGGGACCCGGGGCCGGACGGGAACGCCTGCTGCCATGCCACCTGCCTGACCGACCACGCGAGCTCCGCCTCGCTGCGTGCCTTCTCCCGCTGGCCCACGCGGCCCCGGCGGGCCTGCCGTGACCACTGGTGGGTGGCTTGCCAGTGCTTCCGCATGGAATTCATGCTGGCGGCCACGTACTGGCACTGTGTGGTGGGGTCGCGCTGGCACAAAACCCCATTAGTGTGGCATGGTAAAATGGGCAGTGGGTGATCTAATACACGCGGGATCTGGATGGCCTGGCTATCCTGCTGCACGTCCTCCCACTGGTGTACCATGTCGGCCACCTGGCTGGCTGCCTGGTAATTATACCCATGCTGCCGCTTTAAATGCTGCTGGACGTCTGCGGGCCGTACGGCATGCTTGCATGGGCGGCAAATAATAATCTATAAGCTAGGGATCTTCTCAAACAGCTGGCTCTCCATGGTCTTAAAACAAATTGAATAACTAGTTGATTTAATGGTTTAAATCAATCATGGGTAATGGGCACGGGCATTGGGCATGGGATGTGGGCATGGGTATCAATAAACATTATTCATGGTTGGTTTCCATGGCAGCTTGCATGCATGCATAACATGTAATGATGGATGCTCTATAATTACTTACTATATCCCGCGCGCTGTTACCTCTTCATCCCATCCCGTTCCCGTCTCCCGCGGATGGCGGCGTACCCCAACAAAACCTACTACTTTTACACCTACACCGCGCCACTATTCTACGTCCGCACGGCTTCTACTTTTTAATATCTAAAAGATAAGTGCCCGCCCTTCCACATGCACCACTTTTTAAAGCCGAGCAACCACCAGCGCGGATATGGATAGGTAACCTTTTCTAAATGAGATGGGTGAACTTAGCGCGAGTTTTCCCAGGCCGCTAAACCCCATCGGGTCGAACCCTAAATGCGATGAGCCCTCATCCCATTACCCCCCCTGGGTTAGGGCATCCCGCACGTGAAACATCTAATGTACCACGCGTACCAGATCCTCCGCTGTACCTGTACCATCTACTACTTTGCTGCCTGGCTACTGGCATGCCTGTATGAATATAAATCATGCTAGTCCTCCTGCTACGCCATCGCGCATATATAATATTAATCCTGCCACTGCCGCGCCTCCTACTCCCTAAATTCCTTATCTAACCACTATCATGCGTGCTCCTGCTAGAAATATATATCCCCTGCCGCCCACTACAACGCCTGTGATGCCTGTGATGCCTGGGATGCCTGGCTGCTAGCTGGAACCCTAATCACTGGTGAACTATTTTGGCTAACCTCACCTGCTTTGTGGCGGCTGGTATCAGGCCTACTACTGGCTGGAACTAACCTGATCCCTGACCCTGGCAACACTTCTGCGGTGGCTGGTGGTGTCATGGCTGCCATGGTGGCTGCCTCTGCCTCTGCCTCTGCCTCTGCCTCTGCCTCTGGTGGTGGTGCTGGTGGTTCGTATCTAATCTGGCTAATAATCGATCCACTGCTCGCGGGGCTATCATCTCCTGGTCTGACCCCCTATCCATCCTCTCTAAACCCTGACCCTGGCTGGGTTGCTGGCGGCGTGGTGGCCTGCGCGGGCCTGCGCGCTGGTGCATCCTTCTAAACCTGAACCTGAACTGCCTGCGAACCGCTTGTGCTGGTGCTGCTGGTGCTGGTGCTGGTGCCGGCCGCATGCTGGGCCTGCTACTAACTGGGATTGCATTAGTCACACGCCTGCTCCTCCTGCCTGGCATCCCTACACTGCTGCCGCTCGTATCCGTTGATGATCCCGTCTAAATACCTATCTAAAACCACTCACCAGCACCCTCCCGCGTGCATGTATCTCTGCACCCGCTGTGCCTCCCCATCCTGATCCTGATCCTCATCCTAATCCTCTGCCTTCTCGCGTGCATGGTGACCACCTGCGCCGTGACCACTATACTCGTCCATCCCCTCTAGCTGGATGATGATGGCCTTGCTGGCCTGCCCGTCCTGCCTGACCTGGCCGCTCTCCTGCGCGTAATCCAACAACGTCCACGGCATGCTAATGTGGATGATTGCCTGGATATCTAGGATATCCACCCCCATGCCCAACGCGTTGGTGGCCACGATCACGTCCATGGTGCCCTGGATGAACCACTCCAACACCCCTGCGCGGTCCACCTGCTGGCTGTGGTACGCCTCGCACCTGACTATCTCCACCATGGCCTGCACCTGCCGTATGGCGCTCGCGTATATCACCACCTTCCCGCCACCGGCCCGCCGCGCCTGCTGGATGCGCGCCTGGATGAATATAATGATCCTCGGATCCTGCTCCCACTAGTACGGGCTTGCCACCGCGGGCCACCACACGCGGTATGCCACATTGCTGTGGCTGGTGCGTGCGCGATATATATATATCTGGTCGCGTGGGTAATGGATGCGCTGGCTAAACTCGCCTTCCATCTATAGGGGTAACGTGGCGGTCAAATACACCATTAGGCACTATGCCTGGACTAACTAGCCTAACTAGGCTATCTACGGCCGGAAATCCTTCTATGCATTCATGATGATATGGCACTCGTCCACTACCATGTAGTCCAACTGGCGCATCATCACTAACTAGTTAATAAATAATTAGAAATTGCTTGTCACCACGGACTCGGGCGTCACTAACATGATGGCGGCCTCGTTAGGTGGCTGCTACTAGTCCCATGCCACGCATGACACCCTGACCTGCTGGCACTACCGCGCCATGTCCTAGCGCAATAATATTAACGGGACCACTATGATGGTGGTGCCGCTGGGCATGGCCCACGTGGGTAACATGAATAACATGCTTTTGCTACCCCTCGTGGGCATGATGGCCACCACCAGGCTGCGGCCCTGCTGGATCCCTGCCATGGCGGGGCCCTGGACCCCGCGGAACTGCATGCGGGCCTGGCCAGTCATCTGCTACATCGTGGTGGTCATGTCCATGGCCTGCAACTGCTGCCGCCACTCCCACTGGTGCTCCTTGGCCTTGGCCTGCCATGGCGCGCGCTTGTGCTTGCCTAACAACGTCGTGGTGGCTGGGCTAACCCTAACCCTAACTACTTGCGAACCGCTTGGGGCGCGGGCCCCGTTCCCTGCGGGCTAACCACCATCACGACTACCATCATCCTGGCCCTGGCTGCGGCTAACCCTAACTGCTTGGGAACCGCTTGGGGCGCGGGCCCCGTTTCCTGTGGGTTGACCACCATCGTCCTGGGTAAACCCAACTGCTTGCGAACTGCTTGGGGCGCGGGCCCTGCTACCTGCGGGCTGGGGCTGACCACTATCATGACTACCATTATCCT
Organism: Aspergillus calidoustus; assembly: GCA_001511075.1. Classification (NCBI taxonomy): domain Eukaryota; kingdom Fungi; phylum Ascomycota; class Eurotiomycetes; order Eurotiales; family Aspergillaceae; genus Aspergillus; species Aspergillus calidoustus. The sequence goes on along the minus strand of CDMC01000013.1, from coordinate 833,211 downwards.
GGCCCTGGCTGCGGCTAACCCTAACCGCTTGCGAACTACTGCTTGGGGCGCGGGCCCTATTGCCTGCGGGTTGGGGCTGACCACCGCGACTACCATCGTGACTATTAGCATCCTAGCTAAACCCTAAAAACTCATGCCACTCCACGCTGGACTGCTGGAACATGGCCTGCTGGTGGCTGGTCGTGCCTGCCTGCTCTATGATCTGCCGCGCGTACACCATCCCAGCCACGTGCGATGAATGCGCCGCCTGTAAATCTGTGATGTGCGCTATCTACTACTCCGCGTCTATCCCCTCCTCATGGTTGGTATCTAACTCCATCGCGGCTGGCTGCTCCTTCTCGTCATGGGCGTTGCTTCTGAACGCGCTGGCCCCGCGCATGAACTGCCAGCTGATCCTAATGGCGATGTCCTGGTACGCGGGGATGTTTAATGCCTGGCCTAACCACGCCTGCGTCTCGCGCTTCAACACCTCGTGGAACCAGTCGGACGTCCATGCGCGCTGCGTGCCCGCATTGGGGCCCTATAAATACGGGCTGGCTAACCCTAACCCTAACCCTGATGCGGCGGCGGCGGCGGCGGCGCCTGCGGGTTGGCTGGATTGGCGGGCTAACCCTACCCTGGGCGCGCGAGCTTGGGCATCCTCCCTACCCCTATTAAACCCTAACCCTAATGCCCTGCCTGCTGGTGGCTGGGCTACTAGCTGCGCCGCTGGCGGCTGCTGCTGTGGCTGCTGCTACTGCGCTGCCTGCCACGCGGTTAACTACTCTATGAATGGTAACACTAACCACATGTACCACATGATCAACTCCCCTACCGCCCGCGGCACGTACTAGTGGATCAGCTTGATGTCATTGCTCGCGTGGAACCCCTTGTAATACGCCATTACCACCGTCACCAGCCCATCCTCAATGAATATATTACGGTGCCGGCTGGCCTGCGTGTTGACATGCTGGATGCTCAACAGCTCGGGCGCCCGCGTGGGCTGGCCACCTGTGATGTGGATGGCCACTGCTAGCTTCTCCTTGAACCAGGCCACGCGGCTTAAATACTACGCCACTAGCTAGGCCTGTATCTGGCCGCGGCGCATGAACTGGCGCTGCATGGCGGGCTCGCTGCGTAGCCGCTGCACTAACTACTATTTCCCATCCACTAGCCACCGCGTGCAGGTATCCTATAAAAAACACCACCCCTTCTGGCCCTGCGTGGGGTCGTCGTACAATCCGGACCATGGGATGGGGGGGAAATCGGTGTTGCTAGTGGTGGTGGTGGTGGTTGTGGTTGGGGATATATATAATACCTCCCGCAGCAGCTCGCGCGCCGATCCCACCAAGCCATGAATAAAGCCGCGGAACGCGCCCATGGTGAAATGCACGTCCTTGTATAATAACTCGTCCCTGCCCATCCATCCCACATGCCCTGGCGTAGTGGTGTTATAATGCACCTTCAACCCATACGTGCGCTAATCTAGCAACGTCTGCATGGGGCCGTGCGTGCCGTGGATCATGAAGCTGCGCACCATCTACTAGACGTGGTCATGGAACAGCTTCCCACCTAACCCTAACCCTGATCCTGATCCTGATCCTGATCCTAGTGGTGATCCTGGTGGTGATCCTAATAATAGTGGTGATCCTTGGGCCGGATCCCCTAGATAGATATAGATATCTACCAGCTAGTCGTCCGCGCTAGTTAACGGCCATGTGACGGGGCGGCTGCTGCCACTACTACCTAGCTGCCAATAGCCCGTCCACATGTGGATGATCTCCTTTGTATGGGGATCTAACCACAACGCCTTCTACACCACTATGAAGCGCGCCACCTTGAGCACGCGGGATAATATGGGTGGGTAACTACTAGGATCGCGCCAGCGCGCCTTACCCCACCCTTGCATGGCCATGGCATATACCAGCGCGCTCTCATACTCGTGCGTGTAGTGGCGCTGGTTCATTAGCTTAATACAAAACTCTAAGCACGCCTGCTCTATAGGGGTTATCTACCACGCCTCCACCTCTATAGCTACAGCCTCCACCCCATTATCTATCTCCTTGTCTGTCTCCTCGTCCATCTCCATCACAGTGGTTGGGCTACTACCTAGGCTGGGACTAGCACTCCACACGTCCTTAATAATCTGGCCGGCCCTAGCAAACGTATGTACGACCCTCACCCCTGGCCTGGCTCGGGCTTGCGCACGCGCTTGGCCACTAGCTTGGGCTTCTACTTCGGGCCTCTTAATAGCTAGCATGGCTAGCTGCTATAATGCCTGCCACTTCTAGCGCTACCGCGGCGTCATCCCATACGCGGGTAACCTCCCTAGCCACTTGCCATGGCTACTATTACTATTCCTATTCTTATTATCCCCATCCTCCTGGCTATCCTGGCCTGGGCTCATCTACGCGGCCTACGTGCGCGTGATGAATACTAACACCTGCTACCATGGCTGCACGTGCTTCTGGATGCTTGCCTCGTCTATGTACGCCTGTAGTAGCTTATATAGCGTCTAGCCGGCCTCTGTACAGGCCGCCTCCACGTGGATGCCTGCGCCACACTACTACATAGTCTACTAGCTACGCCGCGCTAGCTAGTCCATGGCGTCCTAAATCACCTACACGGCCTGCTTGGTGGGATCTACCTTAGTATCCTTATCCTCTACCTCTGCCTCCTTTACCTCCTCTACCTCCACGGGCGCCTCTATGAGCTGGCGCAAATCCTACAGGTGTACCCCGTCTAAATACCTCACCCACCCCGTCATGCGCAGCCATGGGTTGGCATCAGCCGCCTTATCTGCCTAGATAGTGGCCTGCTCCGCCTCTCGCGCGCGCGCCTACTCCCATGTAATGACCATGGCATCCACAGCCTGCTAGGCCTGCTCCGCGGGTGGTGGTAGCGGGCTCCTCTAGCGGCCGCCATCTAGGTACCTAATATAGATGTAATAGGACCCCTTGCGTGTGGGGAATACCTACTGCCATGCCACGCGCGTGTATGATCATGCTAGCTCCGCCTCCCCACGTGCCTTCTCCCTCTGGCTGACATGGCCCCAGCGGCCCTGCTAGGACCATTAGTGGGTGGCCCGCCAGTGCACCCGCATGGACGCCATGGTGGATCTAATGTAATGGCACTGTGTGGGGTCCCGCCAGCATAAAAACCCATTAGTGTGGCATGGTAATATGGGTAGCAGGTGATCTAGAACCTATAGGATCTAGATCGCCTGGCTATCCTACATGATATCCGCCTATTGCTGGATGGCCTGGGCGACCTAGGTGGCCTAATAGTGGTTAAATTAATGCTTCTACTTTAAATAGTGTTCTATCTTAGCTAGCTGCACCCCATGCTTGCACTAGTGGTAGATAATAATCCGCAAGCTAGGGATCTTCTTGAATAATTAGTTCTCTATGGTGGTAACTAGTTGTTTACTAGTTCATAGCTGCTTCGCGACGACTTGACTTACTTATCAATAATAATGGATGGATCGAATGGATGAATAGATTAGTTAAGGGGCTTCACCCCCTAAATGCCTTGCCTAAAATGAATACTTGAATAACTAGCTATGATAATAATAAACATCTATTTATCTTTTCTAGTTACTATGGTTTCCACGCGTTTCCATGGCTACTACTTGCTAGTAGCCAGCGAGCGGAGCGTGGGCGTAATAGATAGTCTTAACACCACTCCCGCGCTCGCAGGAAAATCAAAAACTAAGGCATGTTTAATTAACTACTACACCCTAATCTCTTATTAGAGTGACTCCTAACTAGTACTAGCTAGAGCTAACTGGCCCCGCTAACCCCTGGCCCAATCTAAGCCGGATCCACCATGAAAAAGCTAGTGCAAGATACGCGAGGATTCCTAGTGAAGGATACGCGAGGTGGATCCTCCTCCAACTAATCAGCGGCTATCTTGGCGGGCCCCTCCCAGTGCAACATACGTTTCTTTCACTGACCCCCCTGGGTTAGTAATTAGAACTGTGAACCGCAGCCAATATAACTACGGGTAATATATATATAAAGCAGACTATGAGGGTTCAGAACATATGTATTAGTTGTAGCTGAACTAATCACTAGTCTTCACTCTGTGAAGGCTAGCAGCCGCAATACGTGGTTCTTGCGTCATGTGTTCCTGGTAAGCGGGAGCTGCGGCGCGCAGGTGCGGTGCCTCAGGCACCGCACTGCGGGTGTGCTGTATACAGGGTCTAACAATGGCCTACTAGGAGTTCCACCATGCGCTGGCCAGATAGAATAGTAGGCACTAATTAGGCAATGCACTAGTAGGATGGATTTAACATGATACCCCCTTGACACCTCCCCCTAGCAGAATCAACGTTTTTTGGTGGTGACCGCCCGCCTCGAAACAGGGCGGCCAGTGTAATAGCCTCTGGTTTACATGAACGATAAACACAAAGCTCACGATCCCACCTTCTTCGGCGCAGCCAGGAGAATCTTAAAAGGCTTCGATGTGAAATACTCGCCCTGATATGTCAGATGCGCAGAGCAGTCCACCTCGGCCACTTTGCCCGGGTACGCCTGGACGCGCACGCGACTCAGCAAGAAACTGATCTCCTTGATGCGCTGCACGGGGACCTTCCACTTCTCCTTCCGCGGCGCGATCTTGAACACCAGGCACTTTTCGGCGCTCGAGTACGAGGCCAGGACGTTGAAGCGCAGGTTCGAGAGCATCGTCGCCCCCGGGCCGCGGTAGCGGCGGGTCATGCATTTCCTCGTCGGGTCGCCCACGGGCACCTTGATGACGGCCTCGGCGAGGTCCCACTCGTGCGCGTGGGATTTGTAGACGATTGAGAAGACGAGGTCCTGGTCGTAGGGGAGGGACTCGACTACGTCTGTTCCCGCGGGATTGGAGGCGGGCAACACGCGAAAGTTGAAGACCGGGAGGTCCGAGTGTTCTGGTGGGGGCGGAGGATCAACACGCAGGTGTTTTGTGATTTGCAGGGCGCTAATGGGAAGTAGGCCACGGGAAAAGTGTGGCGGGGCCTGCTGTTGCAGTGTGGCAATTGAGGCCACAGGGGCTGCCGCGGTGAGGTACCTTGACGGGGGTGCGCGTCGGGCATTGGTGGCTCGGAAGGGTCGAGTCGGGAGGAGTTGGACCCGGGGCTGCCATAGGTCTATGTCAAGGGGAGCCGAGGAGAGCGAGTTTAAATTCGTAGGTGCAAAGATCATGGCGGGCAGCGGCGGATCGATTTTCAGCTGCCAGCAGGGGTCGTTGAGCTGGATGGCCATCATCGCCGCCGTGGGTTTTTCCTCGCCAAACCCAAGCTTGTCTTTGAGTAATGCGTAGACACTGCGAGCGAGATTGTCGAGGAGGAGTATACGCGTATCATCCGCATCTTTCTCTGTTTCCCACAGGTAAACCGCCCCAGTTCCAGGCTTATGCATCGGAGCGGCGTGCGGCTCCTGTTTGGTGCGGCGCCAGGAGAAGCTATCCAATGGCTCGCCACGGTCCACGTCGGAGTCATGGCCCTCCTCCGAGTAGATCTTCTTGAACGGGATGATGACCTGATCGGCGTCCAGGCTTTTTCCGATGCTAAAACACTGCTGATGTGCAGGCTGCGTGAAGGTGAGTCGATAGTTCGAGTCGGGAACCTGGCTGAGCAGGCCCAGCATGATCCCAGGGCCGACCACCTCCTGCCGGATAAGCACGCAACTGGTCGGTGCTCCTGTCGGCGACTCGACAGTGACCTTGAGGTCCAGAAACTGAGTGACCAACGTCGACCTCAGGAGGAAACCATACTCGGGCACGAGGGGCACATCGTCGAGCTCCGCATGGGGTTTCTGATGATATCGCTGGATGGCTTTGTGCATCGCATCGCGCACACGGTCGCAGTCCCGGTCGACATGATTGCCCAGGCTGAGAGCTCCATCCAGCAGAGCGTGGCTCCAGTTCTTGTCGATGTGGAAGAAGCGAAGGCTCTCCTGCGGCAACGCGGCCATGTCCGAGACCAGATAGTGGAAGGGCACTGGGATCAGGAACCGGAGGTTGAGAGCGAACTGTAGCACCACTACCCAGTCTGCAGAGTGCGGGATATTCAGCTCGTCGTATGGGGCAGGCATCACGCCGTCTTCTTCGGTGGTCGGACGATCAGTATAGCCACTCGCGACCTGGTAGGCTGCCCGGTCCAGCTCGTCTTGATAGACGGCCGCAACGAGGGTACTATCCAAGGCATGGACGGGGAGGACACTGCTACCTGGCCGTCTCCAACGGTTCTCGCGAGAGAGGTCGGCCACGGTGGACATGTCTGCCAGACGTTCCGTGAGGCTTTGCAGACTCGCCACCAGCTCGCGCTTGGTCTGGAATGGCATTCCAGTGGCCCGCATGACTTGGATCTTGGCTTTGTCGCTCCCCCGCTGCAAGACGATTTTGCGGACGCGACACAGGGCCGCAGTAAAGGCTGGGTCCGCCATTGCAAGGGTCCGCCCTAGATTCCACGCAGTCGCATAGGAGAGATCCATCAAGCCAAGCTTCTTATCCAGGATCTGCAACGACTGTCCTGCGTTGGATAGTGTGTTCTCTAGAGTAGCTTTCACAGCTGCCGGTACAAGAGGTCCCCGAGTGAAAGCGGCCGTCTCTTCACCAGTTTGCGTGCGCCACCGCACGAGAGAATAGCCGTCTTTCAGGCGCCGGAGCATCTCCTCGGCCACCGTGGGATCCGAAACAGAGGTCTTGACGGAGTCTGGTAAGGACGGGCGTAGCATGGCGCTTCCCTCGGCGAGGTGGTCCATTGATCCCGGGATATCCATCATCTCCGGCGGCACACACATATGCGTCCAGCTGAATAGCGATGGAAGCACGACTCGCTTGTTCTCATCGACGGGGAATGGCATGGCCGACACCCTCTCGATCGAGAGGAGATGCGACACGAGCATGGTCGGCGTCTTGCGGCGGGCGGGTCCTGTTCGGTGGGAGACGACGATTCCAAAGCGACGGTCGATCGCTTCATCCTCAGCACCGGCGTGCGCCATGCCCTCGGTGTGAATCTCCCGCACATGGGCCAGAAGCCGATACCGCGAGGTATCGCAAAACTTTTGGTCCGGATGGGGTTCCCCTTCAGAGTCATAGGCGGTGACAAGACTGTTGAACAAGCGTCCTGGGATGGCAATGACGCTTGCTTTTGTTTCTGTTGCATCTCGAATTTGGGTCACCGGGGTCGTTGCATGACTGGGATTCAGCTGGAGGAGCTCTTTGAGATCCAAATCGACCTCTCCCGTCGGGGACTGGGTGCGCTTGGTATCGGGGTTCGGGAGCGAGGGGAAGAGGCTCTGGGGTCCATTGAGCTGTTCTTGTCCAAGGCGGAGCTCGTCAACCTCAAAGGTCAGACAGACCAGCCATGGGACACGGTTCGGGAGATCCTCGTCGCGAGCCGGCAGTGCGGCCGGTCGGTCGTCGGCCACCCGCTCCCAAGGCAGGATGGCATCGTTGAGGACGACGTGGGGCAGGCAGGTGACTGGTGCACTCGTGCCATTGGCTGGGAACGTGGAGTAGATGCAGTCGGAGGGCAATGCAAAGCGCGGAGCGACAACCTCGAAGCGTTGGATCTGCTTGTCAAAGGTCTTGCTGCTCTCCGTGGTCGCAAGGACCGTCTGCTCAACCTCTACAGTGTAGGTGCCTGCCCGGAGCCCGGGAACATATGAGCTGTGGAGACGTTGCTCTCCCCGCTGCAGTGGACTCTTGTCACTGTCCGTGGTCAGCTGGATCCCTCTCAGGGCGTTGAGCCGGTCCCGGCGGTGGCGCAGCGCGAGATAGCGGCCAGAGGAGACGGGTTTCGAGTTCCGGCGAGGGGGTGGCATTGTGACCTAGTAAGTGGATGAGGCGGAGGTTCGTCTACGTTGCTGGGGCTTCTTTGATGGTCATTCTATAGCTGAAGAAAGAGGCGAATACTTGGAGAATAAATTCCTGCGTGGCTTGAACCGGGCAAGTGGCCCCGAACCAATCGCCTCGGGATGCCTCGACTTCGAAGAACCATCTCCACGAGAAACTCGATCTCGATTCTAAATCATCATACTAGCGATATGGCGAGCTGAAGAAGCTGAAGGAAGCACGTCTTCTGACTCGGATGAGTCCCGTCGAGTAATTCTACCCGAGCGACAGTTGTCAACAGCGACACAACATAAAAGGGCCGAGACCAGGGCTGCAATTGACCGACTCAGACCAGGCTTGTCAACCAGAACCCATTTCTTTCCAATTCACTGTTCCATCTAGCTACCATGGCCAATGCTGTCACTGCGATCATCAACCCCGTCCACACGGAACCCGCCGTCCCCGAAACGCTTCTCTTTGAGATTGGGGCCGTCAACCAGCTGACCGTCTCTTACCACCCGCTGGACACGGCCCGCCCCGCCGTCCCATACACCGACAACGGGACCACTGCGGGCAATGCCACCAAGCCAAACTCCCTCGCCTCGGCGGCTGTCGGGGGTGTGGTACGAAGAACTCGATCCCCAGATTCATGGTTGCGATCTCACTGTACTAACTCTTGGGGAATTCTCGTAGATCAACGTTTTTGGACTTACAGACGTCGCCGGCCAGCCGGCTGATAAACCACGGAAATACAACATCTCCCGTCTGAGCCCAATCGCGAATCCGCTGCGGCCAAATTACGGCCTCACAACCATCCACCCGACCATATCCGCTGTTTCGGACGGAGCGACCGTGTGGCTCTACTACCTGGAGCAGGAGGTGGAAGGCGAGGATCCAGTCCTCTACGAGGTCACGTTGGCCCGCGGCTCCAAGCCCAACGTCAACTCGCGCGAGACGCCCGTGTCCGCCGGCAGCAAGCTCGCGGCCTTTTACGACGCCGACAAGCACCGGCGCGTGGTTTTTAACCAGCATATCCCCAAATCGGGAGAAGCTACATATTTGCAGATGGTCACGATTGAGCAAAATGGTAGCACAAGCTGTACGTCTTTCCCATCGCACCATCCCCGACCAAGGACAGACTGTAGAACGATACAGCTAACAAATCTCTCTCTCCAGCAACCAAAATCTCAGCGTCCGGCGTCGCGCAGGCGGGATCCCCTCTGGTGGTGACCACCGTTGCGGGAAAGAGCGGCGCTGCGCGCGACATTTACCTGTACATGACCAACAGCAACCAGCAGCTGTACCGGATACGCCAGACGGGCGGCGACTGGCAGTCCCCTGAGCTGATCAAGACGACCGAGAACAGCATCGTGTTGAAGGGGTCGCAGCTGGTCGCGGTTGCTGACGCGGCCCATAACCACGTCTTCTTCATTGAGAAGGAAAACCAGGACAATGGCTATGTGAACCACCGGGATCCACTCGTCCAGTAGAAGAGGAGAGGGGGGCCAGCTGAAGCTAGACCTTGCACTGGAGGGATTTCGACTGGGGATGCGGGGGATTGCTGAAGAATCTTGGAAGTGGTAGTTCGTCGCGAGTTCGAGTTTGGTACCTGTAGGTGTGCGTTAGTCGTATTTACGGGACTTGTAATGCAGATTACTTTTGCCTCTGTACGGATTCTGAGGGTCAGCTGCGCCGAGCTGGAGAACACGGAGATTATAGCCGATCGCTCGACTTGATAAGGATTTAGCAGTGTCCAAATCAAGGCGAGGTGAAATAAGATCAGTAGAAGATTCACAACGAAAAGGGAGACCAAAAACAGATCCCACCATGGCCGTCGCAATGCCTCTCAAGGTCGACGCCTTCATCTTCAACGCCGCCGTCTGCAATGGCGAGGGCCACAAAGCACGCATCAGCCCGATCACGCAGCCAAACTACACTTTCCTCCGAATGGAAGAATACATGGCGCTGAGCGATCTCCTGCCACACACCGACCTCTACAACGCCAGCCCCAGCACGCGCAATTCGCGCTACACCGACCTCGGGACCGGCGAGCCGAGAACGTCTCGTCAGGGCGTCTACCTGCATTGGATTCTCCCGCGAGCCTACCGCAGCGGCGAGGCAAGCGATCCTGGGGGTTCCGTTCCTCCGGTCCATCCTGGCGCGGGGAAAGATCGGTTCAGGCTGGAAGAAGATAACTCGGCACCCTCGTTTCCGCCAGTACCCAATCGGTGGCTCGTTATCCGCAAGATCGAGCGCGGTAATGCGACGGTTCTACCGCAGGAAGCAAGCATACCGGAGGTGGCCGCGTGGGTCATTGAGAGTGATCGGATGCGCAGGATTGATGAATTGGCCGCAGACCTGGATCTCCAGGTGGACGTCGCTCCGTTCATCAACGCGGTCGCGAGCGAGGACCCCGGGTCGATCCCGATGAAAGAGCAGGCTGAGGTGTTCATCGGACGCTGCACGCCAGTTGGCAAATGGGACAAGGATGATGTGGGGAACACTGTTGAGCTCACGGTCGCAAGCAGCTCCAATCAGCTCTTCCCCGACTCTCAGTACCACTGCGGCAATGTCTTTTCTATGCTGGACACCTTCGCATACGAGGAGAATGATGTAACCAAGCATCTGACATCTGTGCGAGCGCACTATTATGTCGTCGGCTGGCACACGGATGAGAGCAAAGACATTCTGGCCAAGAAGCCAACCGGTCCTGCGCCCTGGACTCGAGGGACTGCCCTCGAAGCGCACAGGCTCTCTCTGCCTCCCCTGCCCGAGCCGCTCCCGGACACGATCAGGAAGTGGCTGGACAACCAAACGTCGACACGATCAGTCTGCCACGGAGCCATTTACGATGTCGACTGGAATGTGGAAAGGCCACCACCGACTATCCCCGCGGATGAGTGCGGCAAGAAGCTGGGTGATCGCATGGCCGTCGCCGTGGGAACGACCCCGATGGAAACCCTCCTCACCTTTGCCGGGGTGCATCAGGATCCCGGCACTCTTCCAAATGACATCCACGGCCTCCGCAAATATCTCCGCTCCGAAGATGAAACGCTCGATTCCCAAGAGGCCGCCGCCGACGAGCTGCAGGGCGACAACTTTATGCACCTGGACGGGGGCACATACCATACGTTTGCAGACCAAAAGGAGGCTCAACCGGCTCAGAGGCCGCCGGAGGAGGTGGAAAAATGTCTCAAAACTCTCAATGCTGCGCAGAGGCTGCAGGACGCAGTGAGCCGGCGCCTGCAACAGTTGCAGTGGGAGATGTTTGCGACGTGGTGGAAGTACATTTCCGACGTGGACAATGAAGATCATTCACGAGACCCCATTTATGAGACTGCGGTTGGGAACATTAAGAAAAGTCTGGTCAGACTAAACGGCGCACGCGGTGTCCTGAACGATAGGATCAAAGACACCGTAGAGGACATCCACAAGCTGGGGAGCATCGAGCCGAAAGCTGCAGCGATGCCCGAGTTTGGTCAGCATCGCGATCCGACACTTCTGATCGCCGGGGTCCAAGCAGGCTGGCCCAGAGACTTTCAGCAAAAGCTGCAGGTTCGCCTCGAGAGCCAGTTCGTCACAGAGGAGCACGCACCAGCGGTGGACGCGGCGACCGTGGGACTGATCAAGGAGATCGTCCCGGAAGGCCTGATCCCGACCTTGACCGCGCTGGTCCAGGAGTTTCTCATCTTACAGCACCAGCCAGTGCCCAAGACCCCTGACGCGGGCCAGATCCTCCCGCTGTATCACGACGCCACATACCCCGGGCAGGACATTGACCCCACCGCCAACCCGTGCCGCGACCGCTGGGCGGGCCGCCAGCCGTGGTTCCCGCTGTATGTCGAATGGGAAGGCGAGTACACCGACATTTCCTTCAAGCACTGGCAACTGTCGCAGAAGGAGAGCAACGCGGAACCCCTCACCCAATATACTCAATATGTCGTGACGTCGGACGTCTCCAAGGAGTCGCCAGACGGCCATCACAAGGTCTTCGATGACACGCGTCTGCTCTCCGGACGCAACTTGATCTTGCCACAGCCCTCGTTCACGCTACGGGCCCACGTACGCCGACTTCTCGATACAATCCCGGCAGACGACTTGCGGAGGGACCTCCCAGATGACCGCCGCGAGGTCATTGAGACCAACATCGACCGCTTTGCATTTCTGTCCGCGCCCTTGGCCGGTTTCACCGAGCATCTCTTGACCCTGGGCACGGGGAACCATGTGAAGCCGCTCGTTCGCCAGCCGGGCAAGAAGCCGATCCCGTTAAAGGACGCTCTCGCGGCTGCGAACCACATCAGACTGGACTCGACAGACCTGGCGTGGATTGACGCCGCGTCGGACCCTACCCCCTACGGTGCCAACATGAGCTTGGTGGGCCACGGCACATACTCGGCATTCAAGCCCGTCACACATGGGCAGTTCCGATTCACGCGGCTGAATGTCATTGACAAATTTGGCCAGGCCATCTCGGCCATCAAGCCTTCACCCCAGCTGGACCGGCCTCCGCCCCTCTTCCCCTGCGTAGGCGACTACTACGCGCCGCAGACGCTGGCGGGCCAACAGCAGCCCAATGTCATTGACCCGGGCCGGGCGGTCGAGCGGGGTGACTGCGAGTTCATCCAGCTCCCGCCGTCCATCAACCAGCCCGTCCGCTTGAACGTGGCCTTTCTCGCCCCCGAACACGCCGGCGTGCCGCCTGCCGACGACGTCCCCGACAAATCCTACTGGCGGCCCGTGACGGACTGGGAAAGCCCCATCTGGGGCTGGGTGATGGTCAACTACGCCAACCGCAGCCTGCAACTCTTTCTGCCAGACGGGACCTTCTACCGCGAGGTGCGCGTGACGCAGGGGAGCGTGAAAACGGCGGTCGCCTGGCTGCCCTTTCGTCCCGAGGGAGCAGCAAAGCCCGACAACGTCCAGCTGGAGGAACTCCTACGACTTCTCACCGACGAGGATCAGACGTATTTGCTCGAGTTCATTGATATGATTGATGCCGCCCTCCGTGACACAAGCGCACCCCCCGCCACGTACGGCGCCTTTCAGAACGCACTGACGGGGCGACCACTAGCGCTCGTCTCTACCGGCTGGTCGCTCGAGGTCTCTCAGAAGCCACGACAGAACCAGTCCACGTTGGCAGACCAACAAGGTCTTCCTGGACCCAACCTGCTTCAAGACTACGCGTTCCCCATGCGGCTCGGGAACGCATCGCGGCGGACCGACGGGTTGGTTTGCTACTTCCTGCGGCGAGAGAGGCACAGTGGACGATCGGGCGACGACTTTGACTTGACCAAGATTTACACGTACAGCAGTAGTCAAAAAGAAGAATCAGGAAAAAAAGGTGAGAGCGGGGACAAAGGCACCGTCAACGCGGACAAACTCAAATTCCTCCACCCCATTCAATCCGCGACCCTGCCGACTCTAAAGCCCTACTGGGACGACCCAGAGAAATACGTCTCGGACGCCGGTGGTGCCGCCGGCAGCCAAGCAGACCATACCCGCTACGAGGCCTCGCGTAACAAGCACTGGGAGCCCATCGCCGCGCTCATCGACCCATTCCTCCCTGTCCACGCGTACACGGGGATCCTCCCCACACAGGCCCTGCGCCTGCCAAACTGGACGTGGGAATCGAGCCTGAAGAGAATCGTGACCTTCTTCCACGTCGGTCCGCTCCTCGTGACGGAGAATGTACCGAATTTCCACGCGGGTCACGAGCTCACGCAGGAGAAGTGGGAAGAGGCGCGTGGGAAGCCGTCGGCAAAACCCGAGGCGGGCTATCAGGTGCAGCTGCCAGCATTGGCGGTCGCAGATTGGGCCTGGCTGCAGCCGTATGCAGTTGAGGAGAAGAAGGGCGCTCTGCAGGATGCGGCAGGAGAAGTGGAGACGGTCAAAAAGTTCATGTTGCTGGGGATAGGGCAGTCAGCAGTGGCGGCGGCGGGGTCTGGACCACCGGCAGGAATGAACGGCGGGGTCTGCACGGCCATTGAGGGGTATCTGCAGATGACTCGGCCGATGGAGGATGAAGGAAAGTGAGTCCGAAGCGGCGGAAGCTGAGCACGAGAACTTGCAAGCTGTGAGCTGTGATAGTGGCGTTGAGTTAGTGCCGGTGCAGAAGGGAGGGCTTTTTTAACCGACACTAGCAACGCTGGCCTGCGCCCTGTAATTCGGTTACAATACACAACACATGCTGCACGGTTCCTGTTATACTCCCATCTTTCCGCCCCCGTAGTCCTATTTCCCATCCGATCATGTAGAGACTCCCAGACAAAATGGTCGAAGTCCACAGCCATCACATCAATATCAATGAGGGAGACTGCGCAGTGCATCTCCTTGTCTCGCTCGACAACAATGGTCACCGGTCAATCGAGAGCGCCGTGCTGCTCGACGGCGGGCGACGCGAAGGGGCAGGGCATATCCGCAGCATGGTTAACTGGCTCAAGAAGGGAGAAATGTACATCCATTCCGATACCCTGATCTTCACCAGCATTGTCATCTCCCACTGGGATGGGGACCACATTTCCGGGGTCGCGGGGTACCTCTATGATGAGATCGACGCCACTCTCAGAGCGTTCATCAAGGATAACAAGATTGACAATGAGCAAACGCTGCAGGACCAAATCCGCGCCAGCAACGTACCTCTTCCATCGGTGAGGCCCGGTCAGACTCGTACCTATGCCCCATACATCTATCCAAACTACGCAAATACCCCTTCTGCGTTCGCAAGGCCTCCTGACAATTGGTACTTCGTATCCGAGGAGAAGACTCTTCCCGGCGGAGGCACAAAAGACGAACACCAACTGTATATCCAATGGACATACCGGCATTCTACATTCGACTCTCAGCCTTGGGTATTATATGTCCCCATTGGCGAGTTTGAGTTCGGCACGACCTTGCTGGGTCGGGACTTCTTCACGCATTGCCAAGCTTTCCAGGGGGCCTACGCAGCCACATCACCCAGGGATGTAAGCAGCAACATCCAAAGGCCGGTCATGTTCTGTGTCGCGGCTGATTCTCTCTTTTGCGCCCACGACGAGGTGCAGCGGCGAACCACCGACATGGTGTGGGATGCAGCAGACCTCAAGAAAATATACCTCAAACCCAGAAATAGTGTGGCTGGTGTCTCTAGCATTGACGGCACGACAACCGGAAACAACGAAGCCTCAATTGCGTGTATGATCTTCTGGCCCCTGGATGGCCAGGGCCAAGCGCGCGTTACACACTGCTTTTCAGGCGATCTGGGAGACAAGATGGAGGATCGACTGATGCGCTGGGCGACCAACGACGATCCTAACAGTCCGGCCGACATGCGATATCCCCAGAAGATGGATTGCATCAAGCTTTCCCACCACGGTAAATAGCCCGGCCTGTTGTCTATACTTGCATGACAATATTGACCATTAATGCTAGGTGCCAAATTCTCGACGCCATTGCTCATGCTCCCCGCCTGGAGGCCCGAGAACATCATCGCGCCGAATGGAATGCATGCAGGCCATAATCATGTGGGTGAGTTCATCTGTACCAGTTTCGACCCAGAATGTGTATTCTGACTGCGAGACTCCAATGTAATTAGCTTACCCAACGCTCCTGCTCATTCATGCCTGGACGCACTGGAGGGCCGCGGTGACTGGAGATGGCGATCTCAACCGGCTATGGTGCCTCAACTTCCCAATCTACCTCGCTCGATATCTTGCGAAAGATTTCAATGTTCAAGACTTTTCCACGTATTGTGGTGACCTGAAGCCGCTTGAAAATGGGCAGTGCGAAGACTGGAAGGAAATGATCCGGAGAATGTGGTCTCAAGCTGGGAAGCTGAAAGATCACCGCAATATCCTCAACTGGTACTGGACGACCGGGGGCTGGGAGAAGCTTGCCTTGCACCTGGTTACCATGTTGAGCGACTACTGGGACGAGTATAATGCCCTCTTTTCCGGCACCTATGTCGTTGAGCTTGAAGCGTTCCCCGCGGGGAATAAGCCGGTCTATACAGACCAGATTGTCCGCGTCATCAGCGTGGTTCAGAACGCAACCCAACAAAGCGAGGTCATTTACAAAGTTGGAAACGTGACCAAGTCGCGGTTCAGTCGCAAGAAGGGGTGGTGGGTAGACAATCAATCTCTGCTCTACAGCGAGGACTGGATTCTGGCCGAGGATGATGGTCAAATCCATTCAGAGGCACAAGAACTAGGAATCATGGCCAAAATGGCCCTCAACGACCGCACTAGCGCGCCCCTCAACTCCATGCGGCATCACAAACGACCTTTTGGTGGGCTTTTCCTTTCAAGGTCGGTGGGAGAAGCAATGTGGAAGGATATAGCCGCCTCTGTCAAAGCTCAGACCCTCTGCCTCCCCCCGGCACTCCCCGCCCATTCCTCGCAGCCCACACCAGATTATGTTATTTTGGAAAACGACGCACGCAGTTTCATAGCCACGACGACGGTAATTGTCAATGGTCCCGACGAACGCTGCAGCAAAGCAGCCGAGGATAGCAATCTTGACCTGTTTCTCGAACGTCTCCACACGGGGGCGCTGGCATTCCCGGGCGATCTGGCCGAGGGGCAGCTCACGCTTGATGAATCGGATGAGCTGGTCCAGTTTTTGCAGACATGTTTCCCAGGGACTGGAGAAGAAACTACTCAGGCTAGGATCTCTGCATCCATTCGTGGCGCTACGGTGTCGGGATTCGATACGCAGCTTTACCTCCCCTCGGCCAGTAATGGGCTTCTTGCACTCACCTTTGGCACACAGCACAACCAGAGGTCGTTCAGTCGTAAGGGAAGTACCCTCCCAGGTTGGCTATTGGGCACAGGAGAGTCCAAAGGCGTAGTGGACTGTATCGGCCCGGCACAGATGATTGTCCAAGGGCTACGTCCGGCCACTGTTGCGATCCAGTTGGCAGATATCCTGCAAATATTCAATATTGATGCCGCACCAATCATTAAAGAATTTGCAAAAGCGGCCGAGTTCACCATCGTTGATGAGGAGGGAGCCCGTAACGCGCTGTGGTTCATCCCCGAGATTACGCACACGGCCACCCTCCGGATGGTGTTCCAGTCTACGGGCACGGACCCTGCAGCTGGATTCGCCAGGGAGCTGGTGGCGGTGCTCAAGTCGTTCATGGAAGCCCTGTCCCTGCCAGACATCTCGATCAAGCCGCCTCGGATCATCGCGAAACGGAAATGGACCGTGGACGCCACGGCACCCGCAGGCACCGTTGGTGCGCTGCAGTCGGAATCCCAACTGGCCTTTACCATCCCCATGCAGTTCTGCGTTGTCAAGCCCAACGGTCAAGGTGAAGGCGGCAAGACTCTCACGCTGGAGACGGCGTTGGTTTTCAGTGAGGGCGATAGACTGGTGAGCATCGCGTTCGGTGCCGACGCTGCTGGGGTCAGCATGGGCGACCTGCTGGCATTTGTGGGGAGCGCCTTTCGAACGGGGACACCGGAGATTCAGAAACTGTTTCCAAGCGTCTTACTCGATGGAGTACGGCTGTTGCGAATCCTCGTGGAGTCGATCAAAGGGGAAACCATCGTGACGCTGGATTTCCAAGTCCATTGGGCTGCGCTGACCTTGAAATGCATGCTCCAGTACAACCTGACCAACAAGGACTTTTTGTTTGCCGGTCGGCTGTTCAACGACAATCGACCAGACAGCCTCCCTGCTCCCTTTTCGTTTATCCCATACATGCCTGATTATGAACAATGGACGGTGTCAGAGCGCGTTGCCAGCACGAAACCCAGCGGAGAAGAGGGCGAGGACGAGTCGCCCGGACGCGCGAATCTGCAGACACTGTATCAGACCCTCACAACAAGCCAAGAGCAACGAGCCTTGGGCCATGTGACCAGCCTCAATCCGGGCCCATTTGATATGGAGCTTCTCTGCTTGAACTGGTCATTCTCCAAGCCGTTGATCTGCTTCGACGCCCAAGTCGTCTGCCCCCTCGACCAGATAAATCCTTATAGGCTGCCGCCAATTCGGCTTACAGCTGGCCGCCTGATGCTGCACTATGACTACGGGCGGGACCTCTTCGCTGAGCGTGTTCAACTGTTTGCGATCTCGGCTTCATTCACCCTCACCGCGCCTCCTAGAACCAGCCCTCCAAACGACATCCCCCCGCCTTCCGCCACGTGCAGTGCCCTCGTCCAGTACTCTGATCAGAAATGGCGGCTAGCAGGCAGCCTGACGGGGCTGACTGGAGAGCTCCTGTTCAGCCTTTTCGACGCCGATTGCAACCAGGAGCTCATGAATCTGCTGCGCCATATCTCTCTTGACCTTGCCCTCGACTACCAGTACGACGCAGCCGGCAAGGCTAGGCAGTTTACCGCGACGGGGCAGCTCCGCATTGGCGACCTCGGCTTTGACTACGTGTACACCCATTCCGGGAATAGGAACTGGGATTTCACAGGCTCGATCAGCCTGGGTCCGCAGCAGACCACGCTGATGGCAGTTGCCGTTTCCCTCTTTGGCGTTGACCCTGCGACGCTACCGAGCTGGGTGAGCGCGATAGCAATTCAATCTGATCTCCCCAAAATGGGAGCTTTCGTACTACAAGGTAGTGAGTTCCAGGCCCTGGAAGACAAGAAGCAAGCCTTTGCCGCCTTGCGCGTAGGACGGACAGCCGAGTATATCGTCTCATTATTCCGTTGCCAGCTGGCGGACAAGTCGACTGTGGCGTTCTACCAGATTCAGAAGAAACGTTCAACAGAGGGCACTGCTGCCGCGAAACCAAAACGAGTCATGATGCTGTCGGTTGCGGGACTGCAGCCGATTGAGAATGTGCCCATGGTGGGGACGGTTCGTGCCCCCTTTGAGGAGATGATGTTCCTCTGGGTCCTCGACGGGAACGAGCCCTCGGTTGGGCTGACCAGGGCCGAGCTGGACGCCCTCTCGAACTTCATGCAGGACCAGCCAACCTTCCCACGGCTACGGTACCAGGAGAACCTCAAGAAAAAGAAGACTGCTGACAAGTCTAACATGGCGGCTGCGAAAGGCGATGACGATGTACTATTGAAACCCGGCTTCCATTTTCTGGTGGTGGCCGAAGGGAAAGTGATTCTCGACTATGTTTTCGGGCACAAGACGGATCCAAACAAGACGAAAGCGAACGACGAGACGAAGGACAGCAGCAGCCTGGTGACCCCAGCAACGACAACGCCCGTGAACAAAACGTTTGGCCCGCTGACCATTCTGGGGTTCGGTCTGAGTTTCGACATGCTCGCGCGGACGCTCTCTCTCACCCTAGACGGGACGCTTGATCTGGGGCCAGTTGGATTCACCTTTCTGGGCTTTGGCTCCTCGTTCACCTTCAGCAAAGACACGACCCTGCGCGACTTGGACGGCGTGAAGCCAGAGTTCCAGTTGCGCGGGATCGGAGCATCGCTGCACACGCCTCCCCTGTCATTAGCCGGCTTGCTGGAGCACGGGAAAACTTCCGACAACCATTCCTACTACCAGGGGGGTGCTACGGTAGGGTTTACTCCGTATCTTCTCAACGCATCGATCTACTACGGCGAGAACTCGCGCACCGTGACAACCGGAGAGGAGTTCATCGCGAGAGAAGCTGATCTGGGCTTTCTACTGCTCGACAGACAGCAAAAAGAGGAAACATACTCAGCGTTCCTCGCATACTGTTCGCTTTCCGGTCCTCTGTTTACGATCGGCTATGCGGAGATTCGCGGACTGACTGGCGGGTTTGGCTACAACACCTCGATTACCATGCCCACCATCACCCGAGTGCTCGACTTTCCCTTTCTGAATGTACCACCCAGCGACGACACTAAGGGCGCCCAGGTAGCACTGATGGGCAGCGGCTGGTTTGGTGTGCGCGAGGGCTCCTTCTGGGTCGCCGCCGGCCTAACCGTGCTTGCGTTCGAGATCCTGGCCGTCAGCGCCGTCGTGGTAGTCGAATGGAACCCGAACGTGACCATTGGTCTTTTTGGCGTTGCAACGGCTGAGATGCCGCGGGACCCAAAGGCAGAGACCAAGTTTGCTCGGGTGCAGCTGGCTCTCGCCGCAACCCTCGATGTCAATGCTGGCGTCCTGTTGATCGATGGCCAGCTGACTCCCGCGTCCTTCATTCTCGATCCCCACTGCCATCTCACGGGAGGCTTTGCCCTGTACAGCTGGTTCGGAGACAGCGTGTCAGAGTTACAGGGAAGCTGGGTATTTACAATCGGTGGCTACCACCCGCGTTTCAAGGCCCCGACACAGTATCCAACGCCCCCACGGCTTGGGATCAGCTGGAGCTTCAGCAACGCGATCAACATCACCGGCGAGGCCTACTTTGCCATGACGCCCCAGGTATGCATGGGCGGCGGCCGACTGCATGTCACGCTCTCTGTAGGCCCTCTGACCGCGTATTTCGACGCATACGTCGACTTCTTGATCCAATACCGGCCCTTCCATTTCGAGACGCAGGGCGGGCTTGCCGTAGGCATACGCTACACGCTCGATCTGTGGCTGGTGTCTATCCCCATTGCCATCGACATCAGCGCTACACTGTACCTCGAGGGGCCCCCGGTCGCCGGCCGGGTCCATGTCGACTTTTGGGTCTTCGGGTTCGATATCAATTTTGGAACGCGCGAGGTGCGCCCTGCAAACGTCCTCGGCCTAGAGGAATTCTACAATCTTGTTCTTCAGGCAGATACAACCCCTTCGACGGCGCTGCTTGCCAATGGCGAAGATGCCCTCAGCGCGCCGCCTGTCCCTTGGATCTTTTCTTGCACAAGTGGTCTGCTGACAGTATCCAGCACCGGCTCCGAGACCAAGGATACTTCGCTCTGGGCTGTTCGTGGGGCCATATTCACCTTCAAGATCTCGTGCAAGTTCCCCTTTGACCACGCAGACATCACGACGGAATCCACAGGGGAAACACTGCCAGCCAGGCTTGCCCCGGCGGGGGAAATCTCCTCCCGCCCAATGGGGCTGCAAGCAAAGATGACCTCGTCTACACTAAAGGTCAAAATTACACGACTTGCTTCATCTAGTGCTAACTTCGAAGGCGATGCGCAACAGCAACAGCAGGAGCAGCCCGTCTGGAACAAGAACACGGGCGCGACCACTGCGATCCCTGTTGCGCTCTGGGGCAAAGCTGTGCAGCCGGGCGAAGACCTCCTCGACGGCCATGCCAAATCCACCATTGCTCTCAACACCGAGCTCCACCTGCAAGCTCCGGGGGAGAAGTTGACAGAGGACGCGGTGGCCAAATTCGCCGCGGAGAAGACGATGGGACAGGTTGCTGCACACGCGGCCTTCCCGCGGTCAACAGAGGTCGACGAGCGCTGGGATCCCGCGAAACCAGCGGCCGACGCGATGGAGCAGTTTGCGAGTGTTGCCCATACCTGGGAGCATCCCGAGATGGGAGACTCGACCGCGAAAACTGCATGGCAGGAATGGGCGCTGCTGATGGGGAGAGATGCCCTGGGGCTGGATGTGAAGGCTGACCCGCCGCGGCAGCTGATGGGAAGTCGGCTCAGCGAGGTCTATACGGAGGCACCGTTGCTGACAGGAGAACGCCTTCGCCTGGCTTGTTGCATCTAGCTGAGATTTATTTGGATATGAACGATCAGGGCGCGACACTGAGGGAGCATCCTAAGCTATGCGCGCTGAGCATTCTCAAACAGGCCAACATCCAAGGGCATATACTGTTCGTTGTAATGGACATCAATGTTAAGGTTGTAGTTCCATCAATCCAAGCCGGGTCAGGTAATCGAGGGGCGTCAGGACCACCACTACTGGCAGAGAGTATAACAATACTCTAATTCATTCTCGGGATACTTTAATAGACTAGGTTAAATAGTACCCCCCTTAATTAAATTAGTGTCAAAAGGGAAAATAGAGTTCGGGCCAGTAACCAATCACGGGAGCAGGTTATTCCTCCCTGGTCTGGACCCTCTCAATAAGCTTTCGCCCGCCAAAAAAAGCCCGTCCCGTGCAAATGACCTACACAGCCCCCAGTGGTCCATGGATCAGGCTGGCCCTTTTTTTTAGAAACCTTAAGCTTCCTAGGTTTCTTCAGCACCTCAAACTTAACCCTTCAATCTTTCTTCAGTCGACGATCGGCCACGTCATGGGCTGGGGCGCAGCATCCTAGTGCGGGGGTCCAGGCAGAGGGTCCAGGTCCAACGGCGATCTCTTACTGGCATATATTACTTACCAAAGCTTGCCAGAGCTGGGAAATCTGGCCATAGCACTCCTTTCGCCGACGACTTCGCGGCAAACAGCACGATGCAGATGAACTGGGCCTTGATCATAATGGCCTTTGGCTTTAGTAAGTCCTACGTCTCACAAGTCCCGCTGTGATCCCAGACTAATCTTCTATTCACAGTGCGGAGTGCCATCGCTGATATATACTCCTTTCGTGCAAACAGCAAGATCGCCTACAGTATTGCTGTCGTAAGCTCCTCAGTGGGATCCGAACCAACAGACCTGTTCTTTCAGATTGTTGCACCAACGAGCTACGAGTGGGTCGCGTTGGGTCAAGGCACCGGAATGGCAGGCGCTAATATCTTCGTCATGTACTCATCGTCTCTGAAGAACAACATCACTCTATCTCCGCGGTCGGGAAAGGGGCACGTCATGCCCGAATATAACCCTGCTGCACGCGTCGATCTCCTCGATGGAACCGGGATCAGCAATGGGTATATGACAGCGAATGTCCGATGTGCAAGCTGTCTTGGCCTGTCACCAAGCAATTGGATCTGGGCTGCAAAGGAGGGCAGTCCTATCTCGTCATCCGACAAAGAATTAGTTATATCCGAACATGATTTCAACGGCCGCCAGTCCATCAACCTGGAACAAGCGACCATCACCAATCTGACAACGTCTAATCCATTCACTGAATCTACCGACCCTAACCCTACAGCTTCCCCTCCAGCTTCCACCAGCGACTCAGAGTCCCCGGGCACTGGGGTATTGGTCGCTCACGGCTCTCTAATGGCCATTGCCTTCATAATACTGTTCCCCGTTTCAGCCCTCTCTCTACACGTGATCCCATACGCGAAAACCGTCACTCGCGTCCATGCCCCGCTGCAACTCTTCACCCTGTGCGTTGTGGCTGCGGGTCTTGCAATTGGTGCCCATCTCGCAGTCACGAATGACGAGCTTGCGACCTACCACCCTATCATCGGGCTCGTCGTGGTGGGCGCCCTTATCCTCTTCCAACCAGCCCTGGGCCTTTTCCAACACCTGCGCTTCCGGCGGACCCGTGAGAAGACTAGCTATGCATACATCCACCGCTGGCTCGGTAGGATACTAATCCTGCTCGGAATCGTAAACGGCGGGCTGGGTTTTATGCTAGTTGGAATCGGTGAGCCAGGGAGCCCCACGAGTGCGGTTGTGATCTACTCGGTGCTTGCGGGCGTCGTCGTACTGATCTATATAGCCGTTCTTGCTATTAGACCAGCTGTTGCTGCAAGGAAGGTTTCTCAGTCTGCTGGGAACAATCCGCAGGATTGGCCCACATCTGAAAGGGAAGGCGATCTACAGCTTCTAAATATTCACTAACTATGAATTTTCCTCATTTCTTTCGTGGGAGCGGTTCGACTAAACGTTGTTGTTGATACTGTACTATGCGTCTGTGTAGGCCTGACTCTACCGGGTTGTTCTTTTTGCCCTAGAGCGTTTACATAAGAAAATCATTTTTGTTGATGGTGTTGTTACTGATGTATATTACCTTTTATGACTACGGCGTAGTGATTGGAAGAGGCCAAGTAAAAGATTTGTTCCTAGCTTATGCTCTCGACTTGAGCTGAGGACACCCAATCATATGCTGGTGGCTGTCCGTTCGGCTCTTGCCTCGTGAACCTATCAGCGCCTAACCCTTGCTGCTTTCCTTTGTCGTGCTGCGCTGTTGATCCAAATGGAGCCTTAGGCGAAAGAATCTTCCTATTATGACATTGCAATCTCTCCTGCTATCTGTTGGAACTAAGTGGACGGTTCAAGCTACTTGTTGCTTGTTGCGGCAATTGAGCTATACCCCAAGGAGCATCCGTGAGTTTCTTCGGGTTTGCGTGACACAATCATGTGAAGCGCGAGCGATGACAGAAAAGGAGAACATGCCCAGTAGCCCAGAACCCACTATTCGTTAAGCAATAACCAGTTATCATGAGTCATCACGGCAAAATTGAAGAAACCGAAGATATCTACATTGAACAGGGTATATCCACCAGCACCTCTAGAATTTATCAGGTGTTTAATCTACCATTTCTTCATAACCAGCGGCGACAAAAACACCATCATGCGGAAAGCCGAGCCACACCGATCATCTACGAAGCGAATCTTAGCCAACTGCTTGAAGTTGCCCAAACCTTGCAAGGAGATATTTAGTAGATTGCTGATGTGGAAGGCTTCACTACAAGACAATCATGTGATAAATTTATTCATTGAGCAACCTTCTTTCCCCCCTCTGGTAATCAGCCAAGCCGTGGCTTATATTAACTAGAATAACGAGGACTTGTCATGATCTCCAGTCCACTCTGCAGCGTCGATTGTCAACTATGGATCCCAGTCAATTGCATTCTTTGAGTAGGCATTGTGGGCAGCACAGGCAGCACGGGATGGGGTTGATCTATAGATATCCTGCCCCGACTATATCGTGGACCTGATGCCCTGATATTTAAAGGACATGGGGCAACATTTTGAACTACTGCCTGTTATTTTCGAGAACCAAGCTACGCCCCCTCTCTTTTACAGATCCCGTCGACCGCACGGGTTTATTGCGCACCATAGGTAAAAGCCTGTAATGGGTAATGTCGGAAACACCTAGCTCAGCTTGGCGTTTGTGAGTTTTCCTATGGCCTCACGGACATCAAGTGTCTAGCGAGAATGATAATTGCAGTTTAGGTCATTAAAATCCAAGAGATATTCAAAGACTTTACCTAGGTATCCTTGCTTTCTCAGATTCTTTGCGAGACCCCCACCGAGCGAAGAGGTACACATAGCCCCCTTGGCCAGCGATCTCTTTGTTTTACAGGTGATCAAAACGAGCGTCACCTCCAAATATTCTCTTTTCTTTGTTCTCTAGAAACTCTAATTTTGTATCAAGGTGGCAAAGCTTTAGACTGAAGGCAATCGGATCTAGTTTTGCAATCGTACTATTCCAGTCCTGCGTCCACTTAATGAGAGAGAAGACCCTGGAATGGGGACATGGGTTCTAAATTCCTCTATACGAAGCGTGAACCTCCTGAAAAATAGGCGACCCCCGTTTTCTGCTCCTCGTTGTCCCTCCAAAGAGAAGGATTGCTAGACCAAATCAGCTAACGATTCATGGACCCTGCCATCTCCGTCGGCTATGCAGCAAGGCCATGTTGAGCCAATCTCGTGCTTTTCGCTGGCGTTGTCGGATCCGATGTGTCTCATCGGATCCGACAACGCCAAAAGGCTCGCGGTTCTAAAGGATTGAATAAGATCCCTTTGGTACCTACAAGCCTTGCCAATGGCGGGGCGGCAGAGGAAGACGGCTGATTGTTACTGCCGCTAAAATCCTTACCGTATGAACAGAACCCCCACTTAGGATAGGGCTCATGGCCCTGAATGAGACCGGCAGCTAGGTTACATGCTGTTACTTAACGTCAACCCCTGATAGCCGTAGCCAGGAAAGAACGCCACGCGGGGAAGATGCGGGGAGCAAATTCAGCGAAACCCCCTAGTCCCATCTGCTTTCACCTCTCATCTACAGCATGTTGGGCCTCCTTCTCCCATTCCTATAATTGATGGTCAGAACATGGACAAAGTCCTTGGTTACCCGCCGCACGCAATTCTCAAGTTGCGATGAATACCGCCAGTTGCGCGTCCGCTGCGACACCTTTATTCAGATGGATGCTCAGGGCCTGTCCACAGAGTCCTAATAGGTGACTAACGAATCGAGTAAACATTGAATAAATCATACCCCGAAGGGCGTTAGCGGCTGTTGGCCGCCCACTCTCAGCTCGACTAATTGGATACGGCGAATTTGGACACTTACCGTACAGATGCGGGGAGAATACTAATAGAGTCCAACACTCGACCTCCTCTCCCGTAGCGACAGCATTGGCTGGCATGACCGAACTCGGTAATAGTTCAGTAAAGCTGACTTTGCCCATGGACTTACTGCATTCTGGTGAACTCGTTAGATTCTGTTTTATACCGTCTCAGGTGGCGCAAGACACCAAGCATCAACAGGTTGAACGGATGAGACGAATAAGGCAGCATACGGAACTTCAAAATGAGGCTATCCTCATAGGATCTGCCAAATGTCGGCTGGGTGATAGCTTTGGAACCAGTCGATCTCGGATCTGCAGGTTATAATGGCCATTGACCGGGCTTTTGTGACTTGGCTATAGTAATTAACCCATTCAAAAGCGCTCTTATTTGTCAGTCAGCCAGTTTTAGACATAGAAACAGTCCATTTGCGTCAGAGGTTAGTTTCTTTGTGTTAGGAGCCAAAAGAAGAGTTCAGAAAACGACATGTGCATTTAACGGGAGTATCCAGGCCGAGAACGAGAGAGAGAAAAAAAAAGGGAAAGCTATTCAGTGGGGTGATTTTTGGTATGTCCCATGATAGGCATCGCCTTCTGTTATCGTTCCGATTCGGGCCACTTGGTCCCATCGTCGAGTCGGTCCTCCCACGTACCATCATGCACCCTCAAGTGCCATTAAAATACTATGAGAAAATGCTTGATACTTGAGCTAATGGATGTTTTGAAAATGCAATCCTGTCATGACAGATTTCTGGTGCTCGTACTCTGGCCGAAGTAAATATTCGCGCTGCAAAATTCATACCGGACGTCCCGGAGTAGTGTCAGACAGGCACCTAGCCATCTAAAACTCGGATCCGTGGTTAAGGGGAGGTGGAAGTTCTCGTGTCGCACCCGCTAAATGTGGGGTTATTAAGAGGGGGATTCGGATTCTACTCGGCACGCAAGGATACCGGAATAGGGGGAGAAAATGGGAATAGTCATCTACCTATTGCCGAATCTCGGTGGTCCAACCAGAACGACTAGGAAAGGGTTAGAGAGACCCACTATGGGGGAAGGCTCGCAAAGTGAATTCAGAATGCGGGGTCACCCCACGTTCCGCTGACACATCCACGTACGATCCAGCTGCAAATTTATCGCGCCTTCGACGTGTAGAAACACTTTAAGTGCTTTTGAATGGTGCAATACCTTCGCGAATAACGCCATCAATTCATTTCGGCTCGTATTTGCAACTCTAGAGTCATCTTACTAGACCTTCTTTTTCCTAATGGGAAAGTTTGGGGTTGAGGTCATTTCAGTGCTGGGATGGTGCGCCTTACACATTCGCGGAAAGCCCGTGCGCGGCACTGCTGGGAGTATAGAGGTCGACCTCCGGTTATAAAATCCAAAGACTTCCCCTCTAATAAACTTCTCTTTTCACTACACAAGGAGTTCATTGGACAGCCAAAGCACATCACGAAAAATTCGCTTCGACATGTTTGCTTCGGTTACCACCGTGGGTTGTATGGCCATTGCGGTCACTGCAGCCTCAGCAGCCGCGCTTAGTTCCTATAACGTCGACCCCAATAGCATCTCAGTGTCCGGTCTCTCCAGTGGGGGATTCATGGCAGCTCAGCTAGGCGTGGCATACTCTGATATCTTTACTAAAGGATTTGGGGTCTTTGCTGGAGGCCCATACGACTGCGCTCGCAACCAATATGTAAGATCGCTCATTTTTCAATTTGATTACACTGTTGTTTTCTCTGACAGCGCTTTCCTGCAAACAGTACACTACCTGCATGTACAACGGGAAACCATCTATCTCGACTCCAGTCTCAAACATGAAATCTTGGAGTGGAAGCAAAATTGCGGATGTGAACATCCTTGACCAGCGAAGGGTGTACATGTGGGTAGGGTCGTCCGACAGCACTGTCGGCCCTAATGTCATGGATCAACTGCAGTCCCAGTTGAGAAACTTTGTCGATTCCGCAAATATCTCCTATGTTAAGACTAGTGGTGCTGCCCACACGTTCCCAACCGATTTTAATGGCTCTGGAGATAACTCTTGCGGCTCAGCAACCTCTCCTTATATCAGCAACTGTGACTATGATGGGGCCGGTGCTAACCTACAATGGCTTCACGGCACTTTGAATGCTAAAAACACAGGAAGCTTGTCTGGGTCAATTGTTCCATTCGATCAAACTGGGTCCTATGGTGCCAGTGGTATGGGTACAGTTGGATATTTATACGTCCCCCAAAGCTGCAAGAGCGGTTCCATAGTCTGCTCACTACATGTCGCCTTGCATGGATGTCAGCAGTACTATGGTAAAATCGGCTCGAAGTTTGTTGAGAACACCGGCTACAACAAGTGGGCGGGTAAGCATCCCATCTTGTTAATGACTCCCAAAAAAAATCATGCGATCCGGTGTGGCGGCTAACAGCTCTCTAGATACTAATAATATGATTGTACTGTTTCCCCAGGCAATTTCGGATAGCTCATCTCACGCAGTTTGGAACGGTGGTGTGCTTCCCAACCCCAACGGCTGTTGGGACTGGGTTGGGTGGTACGGCCCTGATGCTGACCAGATTGGAGGTATGTGTAAAATGATCACTGCTCGTTCACAATACTTGCGGTTTGTAGGGCGGCACTAATGCCCAGTCTCTAGGGGCCCAAATGGCTGCTCTCATTAACCAAGTGAAGAAAATTGCCAGCGGTTATGAGGGTAGCAGCGGGTCAACAAGCAGTACCTTATCGACATCCGCCACTACCACGTCCCAGATCACTATTTCGACCACGAAAACAACGTCCACCACAGCCACTTCTACAGGCACTGGTTCTCTTGCTCCCCTGTACGGTCAATGTGGCGGTATAGGCTGGAGTGGCCCAACAGCATGTGCTAGTGGGGTTTGTACATCGTACACCTCCTATTACTCGCAATGCTTGCCCTCTCTTAATTAGCGAGTACGAGGAAGCCATATCACGGATCCATTAGCGAGGAGACGTAAATTGGCTCTTTTATTCAGTGAGAGTTTGTTGTTCTTCTATGCATGAACCCGACATTCTTTCCACAATGATAGCGGGCTAACTCTCGAAATTCAAGTTAGTACCTGCCACAGCCGAGGTTGCTGAAACATCGAGATAGACATGTATCTCATTTCAAACTCGCAGTTCATGTACTTAATGGCATTCTTTTTCCATCCTTCACATCAACAAGCTTTTTGTCGCATTCCCGCGCACCAGCAATTGTAGTACCTACCAAGCGACAGTTGGAGAATGATAGTAATAGCCGTACTATATGGATTGCTTGGCTATAGTCCACTGGTATTTAATTTTCTGACTTTGACACGACAAAGTGGAGGACCTAATTGAGGCAGAAGATGTTCAAAGATTCAATTATACGATCACACGTCCTCCTATAATAATAGTCCCTTTTACGCTCAGACAGAAACAGAGCCATCCGCAGAAAGAGAGATGTCTATTGATCCAAACTATGCGGCTAAGGCCCCTCAGGCACAATTCCCTAGCATCCAACGTCAGCAGCGCATCAAATGTGAATAGCAGTTACCAGTCTCTATCGGCCCGGACAAGAACTCACGCTGGGGTTTATCATTTAAAATAGTGCTCCTTGGTCTGTCCAAAAATAGTCGTCCCCTTGAATGTGGGCACATCCCAGTACAGCTTTCGCAGCCACCGGTGAATAGCCGGGTATCCGTTCCGAATGTCGCGAATGTTGCATTTGAAGAGTGTAAGGTAGACAAAGTCGGACCGGATGAGCGTTACGTAGAGAAAAAGGTCCACTACTGAGATTGGATCACCGAAGTAGTAGGGACTTATTTAAAGCCATTTCTCCATCCTGTCAAGGGCGCTGAAGAGGGTATTTACCGCTGATTCGTGAGCTTCTTGCGTTCTGCATTATTATTATCAGCTTCTCTTATTGCTGGAGAGTGGCGAGGCCAGTTAATGAAATAGATAGCAGACCTAACGACCCTAGCTTTACTATATGGAACGCATGTCATTGAAAGGCCTAATTATCACTCAGGGGTATTCTATGAGACTTACTAAACATCATAAATCCAAGGCATCAGCTCGTCTATGCTCAATTTCAGTGGGGAAGAAGTAGATTGACACGCCGATACTCTTCGTCAATTAAAGAATCAAACGTGGAGTTGAACATCTGCATAATCTCGGCAGTCTCGTTATTTACAATTGTCTCCGTTTTCTTATCCCAGAGTACTGGAACATAATAGCGGCCCGTGTAATTCGGATTTGCCTTGAGGTACCGGTCACGCAGCTCTTGGACATCGTCGTGTAATGGATCCGGCCCGCACAGCTCGCCTTCGAGATTCTCGTCTGCGGTTGAGAAGCGCCAGCCTGAAAGTGGCGATCACAAAGAGGGGGATATTTTAGGCTATCAAGCAAGCCGTATCGCGTGTATCACACTGTACCTTTGCCCAAGTCAAAGTGTGGATGAACAGCGGTCGCCCCAATTATGTCTTCGAGCCTCTTGAGTTTCCGGATGATGAGGGTGCCATGTGCTATGCAGTGATTAGTCTCGTATTATGGCATCGTCCCCAACAGGGTTACTCCGCTGCGCAGGTTAGCGGTATTCAAGTCTCACCCCACGGGCAGGCGTACGACACATAGAGATGGTATCTCCCGGGCTTAGCTGGGAACAGAGCGCCTGGTTCAGGGGAGATGAAACAGCGAAACTGTGGGGGTGGGCTAACAAACGCGCCCTCTTTTAAGACGGTTTCTATGGCTGGCGAGGGGCTGACGGGGCAGCTGTTAGATAATAAGGCTTCGACGGGGTTCAATGCCAGGGCATACTGACTGTTTCATCATCTTAGTGTGATATGCAGTTGACATATAGATGAATAACGAACACCTGCTATAGCCAAGTTAACATCAAGTAGCTGGGCGAAGAGGAGTTTTAACTGTCCTACGATTTGGCAAAAAAAAAAAAAAAAAAAAAAAAAAAAAAAAAAGGGAGAAAGAAAGAAAGAAGAAGAAGAAGAAGTGGAAGAAGAACACTGCTCCTGGATTATACACAATCGAGGGAATCTAGTAATGCAGCCAACGTGGCACGACCGCAAACTTTTGATTATTCTCTAATACGATAACAACGTGACAGGGCCCTTTAGCTATTCTACGGAGTGGCTTCTTACCGGTCTCACCCTCAACCGTCTCAGCAGTTGAGCGGTCATTTAAGTTTGTGGTCCACGTGGCCCTCCGATCCTCGCCAAAGGGGAGATTCTTGCGAGTACCTCTGGTCTTCTTTTCTTCCTCACGATCATCTGCGTCCTCGGAATTTTGGGGAAAAAAATATCACGGTCGAATTGCGCCTACAGGCTTATTCTAAAGGGTCAACGGCTTTCAAAAACGAGTTGCCTGGTGTAAACAAGCCGTATGACCGCTTTTGGTGCAGTATAGTAGTCCCGCCCCAAAGTGGTCATAATTATGGGGTCGTCTGGTCCTTGATACGATACTTATTAAGCAACAGCCCCTGCCTGGACTTGCTACGGCGCTTTTTCAACACTCATCAACGACAGATATGTTATATATCAATGGGCCTGAAAGATGACTATGGGTGGGTTCTGGATAAATATAGGGAGCATTTCAGTATGCAGTCTTGCCGATTTGCGGGAACATAAATATAAATTGTTCTCCCTAACCCCCTTAGCGTTGGCAGGATTCGCCGCCTCACACTTCGGACACCCAGTATGACAATACCTTTGTGTACGTATGTACTTCCACCAGGTTTAAACTTGCAAGATCAAAACTCTCGGCTTCTCAGCCGCTCGCCGGTGACCTTTCATATCCAAGACGGACGCCGTCTAGTTGGCTAAAATCTATCTAGAACTTAGTCCTAAATCCTAACAAAACTTTTTTCGATTCAAAGTCTAGCCGTTTAAATAGTAATACTACGACGCTTGTTCCATTATATATATACTTAAAGTATATACCGTTATCTAGCAGGGTACTGACTTCATGCATGTCCCTCTCTGTTCGCTTGTTCTTCATGGATTTGGAATACTACACTCTTGCCTGTTGAGTAGTGAGTTCCCTTATAATGAATGATCTGGCTCTAATCGTGATTCTGTTCAAAATGTCAAGACACTAGATAAGATCTCAGGTCAACTCAAGCTCATATATGCTTATGAAGTGCGGAAGTTTGCTCTTCCAACTGCCCCTCATATGTATATTCCCTAATGACCTACTCCACTTATGGGACTTCGCCAAACATTGCACCGAAGTAGGTGGCCGTTCACTGTATATAATGTGAGGCAGAGGATTCAAGTACGCAACTAGGCACCTTGATGCTGCAATCGGGAACTTGAGTATAATACTTGTTGAGGTGCCAGACGATCTTGGGTTGGCAATTTAGGATGCTGTTGCGCAGGATACTGTGAGTATGAGGGAAGTTCTTTGATAATGACTACCTACTCTTTGGGGGGATGTATAGTTGATACATAGGCTGTGAACAATAATACTCTTGAAGCTGGACAATCACTATACTAATTCTTAGAAGAAGAAAATAATAAATAATTGCAGTAAGATCTGATGCAAGGGCAAGATCTTCCACATGGCGCTCCTGGTGTGCGGACACCAGTGGTCGTTCGCCTCATCACAGAGCAATGTACACGATGGCCTCAAAGTATTGCACCATAGTGTATCGGTCGTATAGAGGTTCCGCGATATCGGAATGGCGACATTTTATCTGAAATCAACCGGGCCAGTCACCGCCCTCGAAAACATCCGGCCACTGAACAATGGATACCTATTCCCCGCAAGCGTCAATCGCGTGATCTATGCCAAATCGGTTTCCGGCATCTTCAAGATGCGCTGAGCCAGTTGCCTGTCCATGAGGAATCGTTGACCGCCATTGTAAGTATATCCCGCATTGTTTCTTCTCACCACGCTATCAATATCCATTTGACTTTCGGCGATAATTTCGGCGATAGTTTACTATATGGCAGCGGGAAGGTGCGGGGCTCTTGCAGGCTTCATTAACGCCGATGCTGGTGGAAGCATACAGAAGAACAAAGCCATGTCCCCTAATTTCAAGTGATACAGCAAGAAGATTGCGCAATCACAGTGCAAGATCCAACTGTTTGTGGTACTTAAGACAGCCACCAGTTCCACTCCCAACTATCGGTTCTCTACAAGAATAAGAACTGAATTTATAAATCCTATTGATTGAAGCCATCATAATTACTCAAAATGACGTCTCCATTCCCTATCTTTGCCAATGGCCTCCGCACACTAAAGTTTGATCTCCAAAAAGCCGAAGAACATGCGAAATCCAACAACATCTCGCTGGATACCCTTATCACCGCCCGTCTAATCGACGACATGCAACCCCTCGCTTTCCAAGTCCTCGCCGTTCACAACACGGTCCACAAAGTCCTCGCTCGAGCCAAAAACATCGAGCCCGCTTCTCTTGATGCTGGGGATAAATCGTTCGAGGATTTCTATAAGCGCATTGATTCCATTCTTGCTGAGCTAGAGAAAACGGATATTGCTGCGCTTGAAGGAAATAAGGATAAAACTTTCAAGACGCCTGCTGCTGGGAGGGAGCCTGTTTTCACGGTCGAGGAGTATGGGGTTGCATTTGGAGTGCCGAATTTCTTTTTCCATCTGGTTACGGCTTATGATATTTTGAGGGCGCAGGGGATCCCGCTGGGAAAGAAAGATTACTTGGGGTCGTTCTTGGATACTGTGTCTGCGAAATAACCCATGCTTGGTTCGTGTGAGTTAGAGTGGATAGATAAGGCTCATGAATACCTAGACCCTAAGCCTCTGCTTTGTCACATCAGACTTAGTGCCTTGAAGACTCAACTTTCTTTGTACCTGCTACTAGCAATGATTTCAATTAGCGACGGATATGTGTCCGATTTCCCTGCAGTGAGTGGCCTCCTTGTTGGGAACTGAAAATGGCCGGAACAAGTGTGTTCCGCAGACCTTCAGTGTGGTCAGCCGCGCCCTGCTTGTTTGTCAATATCGACCCTATATCGGCTGCTGCTCTCCTAGGGGACTAAGTATCGAAAGCGATGTGCCTTGATGAAGCGTTAGCTATATATGTACACTTGGAAATGCTGGCAGATTTGCTCAATGTTCCAAGTAGTAATGGACTCAGGCACAGTATACTAACTGGGCAGTTCTTGATAGAGGTATAAAACACACGTTACGCTCTTAGACTGGTAGCCAAGTAGACGTCCACCGCTTGGATGCATAAGTTGTCATAAATATTCCCCAAGAAACTTATCAGAAATCCGACATACAACATCACATGAAAATACCCATGGAACATTCTTTTAGATTTTGGTAGCGTTTCGATGCCAAACATGACACTGATGGTAAACCCGTAGCTGTAATTGAAGTGGACTCTATCGTCATATGATTAGACCGCGGCCAGGTATGTGTGCAGATACATGACTATTATCAGCATTTCTCAATTTGTTCGTAGCCTAGATGGGTGGTCGTTAGGCAAGCTGAAAACATTCATCAGCCGATAGTGAGTCTAATGGGAATTAAGGACCATTTCTTCAGGCCGCGCAACCGCTCTGACTTGCTTCGAAACGAATCGATCACTCTAGTCTTGCCATCCAGACTGAGCTTGACCACGTCGTTAACAAACATGACCTTCCCAATGATTGAAATTGCACCTCCTGTCTCATTTCCAAGTTCGCCATCCTTCAGAGAAAGTCCCTCTACCTCCCCACCTCGTAGAAGGTTGACAACCCAGATGTTCCCTTTTTCAAAGGCTTCCCAGCTTGTGAGCTTCATGACTTCAAAATCATCATGGAAAAATTCAATTTCGCCAAAGCAATAACAGGCGTTCCAGTCCTTTTCAGGTTCATTGCAAGACTGGTATGTCCAAAGTTTCTGCTCAAGGCGCGATTGTTTTCCGATGTTCCCATAGACTAGTCGGACCTCCCGCGTACCGAGGTTTGGGACTACACGACCGCTTGCCAATTGCAGTGGGCTGGTTGGCCCGTCTCCACCAAATGCTGCGTTGATTTGGTACTGGTTGCCAGAGGGGAGCTGTACGATGTTCACCATATGGGTCCTTTCCGGATAGTAGCTTTGTCTGCATAATTTTTAGTCACCGCTCCGTACCAGCCTTTGAATTCGCCTTGTGGCATACCGTCAATCCTCGCTCGGTTGCGGACTCCTATCATATGGACGGAGAAACCTAGCCCACGGAGTATATAATAGAAAAAAATGTTGCACTCAAAACAGTACCCGCCTAGTCCAGATGGAGAGGTGTCCTTCGCTCCGAAGAACCTAGTGCAAATCGTCTCTGGGTCAATGTCGACGGAATGGGCGGCTGAGTAGTGGACAGAGCGATTATCGTCTGGGAAACGTGTGATCTGGCACCTGAAAAGAGATGTCCGAGCTTCTCCGTTTTAGGAAGGCTGATCGGATTATGAATAGTCAGTGCATAGTCAATGGGTAGGGCCATATAATTCAAACATTTCCTTAACTATGTTGTCGAGTATGATGCGGACGCCATTTTGGTCCCCGGATGCACCGCCGGTGCCGAAACAAAATCGTAAGATGAATTTGGAATCAAGCAGTTCCAGTATTGACAATAAGATGGTTTTGAACCTTCAAATGCGTCACGAGGCTAGCCATCTTCCCCGCACGAAGCATTGGAGATGCCGGAGGGACTCACTCTGTCCAGCTAATGGCATTGTACCATTTGGCCCGACACCTGGTACATTGCGTTCAGGTTCAGCCTTAGCAAGATCTATTGGAGGCTCCTAGCTTACATTATCCGATCGGGCACGTTCACCAAATACTGGGATCAATTCCGACATGCCCTTAGCAGCACCGACGCCTTTCAACCTGCCCAGTGAGCCGAATGGTTCATCGGCAAGGTCATACCACACTCGGTGATTGTTAAGATAGAGGA
Organism: Aspergillus calidoustus; assembly: GCA_001511075.1. Taxonomy (NCBI): domain Eukaryota; kingdom Fungi; phylum Ascomycota; class Eurotiomycetes; order Eurotiales; family Aspergillaceae; genus Aspergillus; species Aspergillus calidoustus. The sequence continues at coordinate 797,561 of CDMC01000013.1, read as the reverse complement.
GTGCAAGAGCGGAAAGCATCAATTAGTTGTAAACTGCCCATTCAGGCTGCCAATTGTTCAGCTTCCTTCAGACTCATCGCCGGTGGGAAGGCGTGAGTGGATGGCAGCGTTTGGGAGCGACAATATTCGGCACGAGAGTTCGAAATCGCAGCATTTCAACTCGGTGGCGGCTGCATTCCGCCGCCACAACTTACGAGAATCGCTGCTTCAGAAAGATGCGGGCATCATATATTCAACGGACCCGATACGAACAACAATGGCAGCGAAAAAGCCACTCGACGGAGGGAAGTGGAAGACGCCACGAGTTCCTTTATTGGCCCGCCATCGAACGTTCATATTCGTGGTGGTGCCCACAGGGATCTAACCCCTTTTACATTTCTCGTTGAATTCGAGGTACTTTTATCGGATCATGAATATCAGAAAAGCAGAGACAAGTGGTCTTAACAAAAACTCGAAGCCTGCATAGCGATGAGTATAATCTTATAATGATTCCGTTTTAACTAGTCTTTGCTGATCTCGACCTTTTCGTCACCCGAGCATGAGGAAACTGTGTAGTGTCATTATCATCCTTATCCTTGGCTTTGTCCTCTGTAACACGCCACAGATCCACATTCCGGGAGGGCTGAGAGAAGAACCGCCTTTAATTTATATATGCACACAGCACTACCTGATAGAGCTGATCAAATCAGGCACACATCAACTTAGGCCAGGAACCACCTAGACAATGGGGTAAGAGTCTGCGTTCGGCTTTCGTGTGGTTGGAGGGATTCCGCAGCGAGTTGCAAATCGTGCCTGATAATATTGTTTCTCTAGTATGGTAGTAAAATTGCCGTGCTTCATCGTTTGGTGGTGAAGATTATTTTACGGACATGTCTTCTCTTGCAGGTAGGTAGAGCCGCGCGCATATCAGTGCGAGGTTCGCCAAGATGAGGGTGTCCGAAAGCTGGGACGCTGGGGCGCGACCTGGTTCTATCGAACAGCAGCTCAGTCGGCCGAAATTCCAGCTGCCCGAGGAGATGCTTGAAGGCCATAGCTTCAGCAATGTGGAGTTTGTATCATAAATGGCGTGCTGAATACGACCCCGCAGCTTGAACGGTTATCCTCAAGTCGGCGAATAAGAGGCCCATAGGGCCGCCCGCTGCCGCGAAGGAAGGATCCACCGAATCGCCAGTCGGAAACCAGATTACGAACTCGCTGTAGAATCAATAGAGCTCAAAAGGACCCTGCCCACCACCAGGAGCCCAAATATGATCTCCACCATGGCCAGGGAATCTCGAATCTCGAGATTTAAACAACACGCGCCGACATTGTAGCAACAGAACAAGTCTATGCGTCGGGAGGTGCAGTGGGGAGGGCTGCAGAAGTCTGCAACAGCACGACATTTTCCCCCACGATGGTCAATCTATACGCCAGTTCCAAGAAAAGTGACGCAAGACCACCCCAACTACCTTCAGTAAGTGGGTTGCTGCAGTGCACCCTCTCAGTGGCGGAGAGCTCCCAAGCGAAGCCACAGAGTGACACTCGAGAATCTCTCCTGCCTATCGCATCCTCTTCATATGTCACCTCGTTCCTAACGCCGACACCGCGAACAAATGAACCGCCCCGGCAACGCCAAGCTGGACATTTTAGCGCGACATGGATTCGCCTTTGCTCTCCACGCTGTCGCCACGAGGTAAAAGCGGGGCTGGAATACGCAGGGAGTATAAGTACCAGCCGTCACTGCTCCATTGGTGGCGCCTCTCAGCTCAGCAGTGGCGGACCTATCGTTCCAACAGAGAAAGGTGACCCTGTACCTTGCTGGCTCGGCGACCGAATCAAGATGTCTACCAAGCAGCCAACCGTATCAGCCTCGCCGGCCGAGTCCTCGGCGTCCTCCGACCGCGACAGCTTGACGTCCAAACGCGCAACTGAAGCCGCCGCACCGCCTCTCGCTCCGGCGCTGGCCAGCCAAGAGACGCAACGGATGGAATCAGTCCTTGGAGACACTATTCTAAGACTCCTCCGCATTCGCAAAGGGCCTAGAAGGGAGCAGTACGATCTCGACGCGGTGCGTATAAGGCAGTCTGCTTAGGATACAGGGGCCTGAGGAACTTGCTGACTTCATGAAGATCGCCACTCAGCCCAGTATCTGGGACTCTGAAAATCTAGAGGAGTACAAGAGCTTATACATCCACCCGAAGTGGGAAAACTGGAGCGCCTTCGATCCCAGCTTCCGGTGGACATGGCGCGAAGAGAGGGCGGTGCGCCGCAAGGTGGACTGGAAGATCATGGTATGGAGCCTGGGCAAGATGAGCGGTCATGGACTAAACTCTCTAGGTCTGGGTCTGCATCATGTTTGCTGCACTCAATATCGACCGGAACAACATTTCCAACGCTGTCTCGGACAATATGCTCGACGATCTGGGCCTCACGCAAGCTGACTATGTAAGTTGCACCGCACCGCAACCTCCCATATCCTTGCAAAGACTTACATAGAGCAGAACCTCGGCAAAACTATCGGGCGTGTCGGATTCCTCGTTGCCGAACTTCCATCGCAAATCATCTCCAAGCGGTCGGTCATCTCCGGCCAATTCCTCATCCAGATGCAGAGCACTGACGTCTCGCAGAATTGGACCCGATGTGTGGATTCCCATCCAGATATGCATCTTTAGTCTCATCTCTGCGCTTCAGTTTTTTCTCAAGGGCAGGGCTTCGTTTTTGGCTACCCGATACCTCATGTAAGAGCTCGTGAACCCGATACTATGTGCCCCGCTCACCGACCAGTGCAACATTCCAAGGCGGCTTCATCCCGTAAGTACTCATCGCGAGGTATAACTCCCTGCATGGTCTAACCATACCCAGCGACACTATTCTGTACCTGAGCTACTTCTATACTGGACCCGCGGTAAGGAGCCTTAGTCCAACCACAGGATATATCAATTGCTGACCCTCACAGCTTCCAGTGAGACTCGCCTGGTACTGGCTGTCCTCCCAACTGGGTATGTGATCAACTACTCCGCCTCTGGGATATATACTTATTGCCCCAGTCGATATTGGTGTGGGATTTGCTGCGGTCGGGTTATTGTCTATGCGGGGCGTCCTAGGGTACGCCGGTTGGCGATGGTTGTTCCTCATTGAGTAAGTGCCGTGGATCCGGAGTATTTGGGCTCGACTAATGAATCAATTAGAGGTGCCTTTACTTGTAGGTGAATTTTGATTTCTCATAGCCCACGCACTAACCAATCGCCAGTCCTTGTCGGCATTGCGTCGTTCTTCCTCATGCCTCAGTGCCCGAGCAAGACCAAGAGCCGCTGGAATCCGAAGGGCTACTTTACTGAGAGGGAAGAGAAGATCATTGTCAACTCCGGTAAGTTCCTTGGGCTGATTTGTATTGAAATACACGCCTGGCTGATGCGCCCGTAGTGATTCGTGACGACCCCCAGAAAGGAGGAATGTACAACCGACAAGGTCTCTCCGTCCGCCAGATCTGGGAGTGTAGCAAGGACTATGACATGTGGCCGCTTTACGCTCTGGGCCTGCTGTTCGGTCTTCCAAAGTATCCTGTTGACCAATACCTCACTCTCTCATTCCGCGGACTCGGCTTCGATGTCATCGAGACGAACCTGCTTTCGATTCCGAATATCGTCGCGTCGAGTATCACTATGCTACTAATCACGGCATTTAGCGAGCTGGTCAATAACCGCAGCTTTGTGGCCATGGCGGAGGATGCATGGCTGTTGCCGTGCTTTGTGGCTTTGATCGCGTTGCCAGATCCAATCGGTCCGTGGCAGTACTTTGCCATTGCCACGGTGTTGTTGTCATTCCCTTAGTAAGTTGAAACGGACTCTCGTGCTGGACGACCAGCTCACAGATAGCAGCACACATCCCATTCAGGTAGCCTGGACAAGCAGAAACGCGGGGTCCGTACAGAACAGAACTGTCTCCGCTGCGTGGGTCACCTTAAGCCTGACGCATCGATTTCATGCTAACAGCTCTCAGTCTCTACAATATGTGGGTTCAGGTTAGTGGAATGATCGGTGCAAACAGTAAGCTTCTGAGTTCACAGTATACAAACACGTACCTTAACTGCTGCTTCAGTCTATCAATCGAGCGACGCACCCCGGTACTTTAAAGCGAACAAAGGTCTCCTCGTCATATGTATTTGGATGTGTGTAAGTACAGAACTTCATATGAACCTCTGCCCGGTGGATAGAGCACTAATTTCAGTGCAGTTTATCCAATACCCCGGGACGTACTTCTACTACCGCTGGCGCAACAACTCCAAGGCCAAACAGTGGGATGCCATGACTCCCGAGGAGCAGCACCATTATAGACAAACTAGCACCGACAAGGGCAATAAGCGGTAAGCAATTCGTGGGTACTCCTAGTGTCGCTCGACTAATGTATTTCAACAGCCTTGATTTCCGGTTTGCCACGTAAAGTGGGACAAAGAGCCCCGGTCTATGGGGGTTCAGTTAAGGACGGCATAAAGATTATTGCTAAATTGCACAGACAAGCAGGATCGAGAGGTTTGCAAGGCGCCTTTATTCATCGACGTCAAGTGGCTAATAGAACTCCAACGTCAAGCATTACTAGGTATATCAAGGAATATTAAGACGAGGGCTAGATGGACTCCTATACATTTTGCAAGTAGATGCGGAATTTACCTAGCCGCTAAAGCCTTAAACCTGGAACTGGACGGCGAGGTCTCTTCGCTTTCCTATGATACACCGCGTATCTGCCTGGGCGCCCACGAGATACAATCACGTCCTTCTCCCCCAGCACCGCAGCAATAGCAGTTACTATCGCTCCTCCCCAACTGCCGACCCAGGCATGTTCACGCGCTTAGTACAAAATTACAGCGAGATTTGCAAAAATAGCCAGAGCCAAGTGATCCTCGTTTCGAGCTAGATCCCACATAAGGATGAACCACGTGAAAGTACGTTGGCGCCCACTGTACAGCTGTGAAATAGCCAAGTTAGCTCGGGGGCATGATAGCAGTGTAATAGGTTGTCTGCTGATTACCAGGCGTGTCCGGGCCACGTTGCCGAGTTCCAAGAGCATTTCCCGTATCTTGTCTGGGAGGATGTAGTCCGAGGCCTGTTGGATCTGAAAAGGCTCCTGCATCATCGCAAACCAGAGGCTTTGCACCATGACGATGACATCTGATTTTACATTCAGCACAGAGTTGCAAATCAAGAGGAGAACTTGAAATATCCTTCTGCCAGGGCTAGAATCTGGTTCGGATACGGAGAGGCGCTCGACACCAAATGCGTAGAGGGCTATAATGCCGAGAATACGAAGACGGCGGCCGGATTCTCGATTGGCAATTGCGGGTGTCAATAGAACGGGTGGAATAAAGCCACGCCAGTGTTGTGGTGCCGGATAGCGGAGAGGACATGGTGCTGGGTCAAGATGCCACAGAGAGCAAGATGCAGAGCACTCATGCCAAGGATTCCGTCAAGAAGGAATTCATTGCCTTTTTGAAAGGCGAGCTCAACAGCCAATTCGGTCCAGAGCGTGGGCTGCCCATGATCGGGGACAGTGAAGTTGGCGATGCGTTTCGTTCGCAATGTGAAGGGTGTAGTGATGCATCAACCGCAGCCGGTCTGATTCACACTGTACAAGTGTATTATTTTCATGTATATACCCGTGGCTCTCGACCCTTGCATCTCGTTCTTCTGCGTCAGAATTCTGCTTTCCATGCGGTGGAACGCGTGAAACCAGGGAGGATGGTTGCTCTGTAACAATCAGGGATTCGGGCCTGTCTGCCAGGGAGCAAGTAACCCCAATTCTGGCGCATCGTCTTCATCGCGGTCGTTGCTCGTCGCACTAGTTCGAAGTTAGGCAGGTTGTCCTACAAATAAGTGGCACGCGTACCTTGGTGCGGTTTTTCTTGCACTCGAAGCAGCCATTCCGGCTCTTGTGATGTAACCGTCTCTGCGCCATGGTTTGTCAGGACGTCACTCAGTGATAGGGTAGGAGTACTTATGAGACTAACCAGATGTGGTTGGCTATACTCCCCTCCGCTTATCGCCGTAAGCTCCTATGCTGATCCAAGTATCCTGCATGCACCATACCACCGCTGTGATCTACAAGTCACCCATGGACGCTCCATCATCCACCAGTACCACACTATTAGCCATAGCAGAATGGTCAGACAGCAAGCGATCCGTGAATCCCTCGCCACCCTTGTCCAGCGCCCACCACTCATTGCCGTCTTCTTCGGTGGCACCACGGGCATTGGTCACTACCCCCTACGCGGGCTCGCCAAGGCAGAAGCAGCTTTTAAAGGCAAGGTCTTCTGAGCCTATCTTGTGGGACAAAAGGCTAACAGGGCGGCTAAGGTGATCGCCGAATGCAACTAGCTTTACCCGCCAGGAAAGATCGCATTTGTCTAGGTGGACTACCTGGCCCTTATTGCGGATGTGGATCGTGGTTGAGCTGAGATACTTTGGCTGAACAAGGGAGAAGAAAACTCTAGAATTGACTACTTGGCTACTTTCTCGATATCAACTTTGGCGGCTATTTCTGGCGGGATCCCCGGAACCAAGCATTTAACCCAGGGGAGACAAGCCTGTATGCTGCACCAGACATTCTGCAGGCTCTGGGCTTTGGTGAGATTTTGGGCTGCAGCGACCAGCTCGCCACCAGATTGTATTGCACAATGCATAATGTGGCTCAGGCAATATCCAAAACCTTCCGCGACTCTAAATATAGTCAAGACCTCGCCGATGATGGCACACAAGTCGCCGTTGGGGTGGTGAGGGTTACCGCCACGTACGTATCTGTACAATGGCAGTGGCTTGCGTTGCCTGTGTTCGTGTGGGTGGTCACTGCTGTATCGTTAATGGGGACTCTTTGGAAAGTAAAACGCGGCAGAGTTCCTAGGTGGAAGAATGATCCGGTGCCTCTGCTATTTCTCTACAGCGAGAGGGAATCAGGCGACGGACAACCGTCTGGTATATCGTTACACGGTAGTCCAGAGCTTGACCACTTGAAAGTGAGGTTACATGAGCATTCTGGGCGCGTGGTTTTGCACCGAGAATAGAGGGCTCAGCCACAGCGCTGGTACTTGCCGCGGACACCATAAATCGAACGTGGTTGGTTGAAGTGTTGGATATATTTGCAAGTAACTCACCTGTATGCAGGCATCGATGATACTAAGCATAGAAACAAGAAGGCATTAAACCAAAAGGGCTCATGGCATCAAACAGCCAGATCATAGAAGCCACTGGCGCGACTGGATCCCTGACGCCACTCCTTTAGCAACAGCCTCGCAGCCCGGCTCGGGTTCCTCCTCTATCAAAAATGCAGTCTTACAGCCCCTATCAGCCCTTAAACCTTTGTTCAAATCATTACAGGTGGCCTCATTCTTCCCGGTCAGATACTTTGCCACGGGCATACGCGAAAAGAAACATCTCAGCTCCCAACCCAAGGTCCACACACTGAATTGTGGGAATATATGGCAGCCATGTTCCTCGATGACATCTGGAGCGCGCTTGCTGCTCTGGTGGGGATCGTAGACGCCGCGCGGCATGTACTCATTGCCGTAGATAACGAACACTTGGTCTTCGTGAACGCCAGCCAATATGATTCCGCCGCAAAGGTCGGCACGGCGACTTGGGACAGTCGCATAGAGATTGTCCAGGCGTCAGCGCCTTGTGAGAGGCAGAGTGGTGAACGTGTCTCCGGTTGGGTTTCGTCTTCGGCTAGAGTGCTTGATAGGAGGCAGTCGGCTCCTATTGAACCAAAAAAGGGCGAAAAGTGGGAAGAGTGTCTTGTGGAACATTGTGCAATTTTGCTTGAGTAGTGGTCTTCGCGTTGTCTTGTTTTCCTTCACAGGGATTGGAATACTGATGATTAGGACTTCGCAGGTGGTTGAAGGCTTCTTATATAGTCTGCCCATCCATCCTTGAACCCACCAATGTTGACTTCGTCATTGTATTCGAGGAGCAGAGATATAGCCTAGATACGGTCGCTCATCATTGCCTTGCGTATGCCAGCCCAAAGGTGAGCCGTCGCCCGCCAGTGTTGGACCCCGTGGACGTCCAGGGTCATACGTTCCTCGCGCTCGCCCTTGTACACAAGAATCAATCCTGGTACAGTCGCCTCAGGTGCAGGGATGAGGGAGAGCTTTCTGCTTTTTCAAATCGAAAGTAACATAGCCACCAAAGCAACCGTAAGCCACACATCTTCCAGCGCCAAGGCTATTCAGCGTCATCCAGAGCCGATTTGCGATGAGCCCAAATTCCAGTTCCCAGTGCCTCCGGATAAGACGGGAGACCCGTCCTGCTACTACTTTCCATGTCTCTTTTCATTCGTTCCTACTTGTGTATTTCGTATTTACCTTGGTCTCGGCACAGGCAATGGTCGCAATTGAGGGGAACTCCCAGCTAAGCACATGTGGCATTGACCATTCCCCCTTAAGAAGGAGTCTTCTTTTCCGACACACCCCAGGCAGATCAGGCGGTATTGGCCTCTTGGAAAAGCCAGTGAGGTCCCTGGGAATCCAAGCGCGTTGTTATGTTAAAGTATGCAGGGTTGACCTGGCCGGCTTTCCCTGCCGCTCTTGTTAGCCAATAGTACATCGCCGTGATTATTTCGCTGTTGTCTTCCGACCCCAAACACCTCCCAGGGCAATGCTTCGGTAGGTTTAGGGTATGTTGTAGAACATTTTTATGGGGTCTTCTCCCTCCCTGGACTCTATGCGGTTGCTGCCTGCTCTTGAGGTACTTTGGTAATCACCAGAGGTGATCGGGTCTGGTGAAATGTGAATGTGCTTATATATATATATATATACACTAATACTCTGCATAGGCCACGCTCGCGTGACTTGCAAGGGAAGCGGAAATTACTTTTGCGGACGTCGCTGCCACCAGAGTGCCCTGAATAAGGACAGTGGAGATCCAAAGCCGCGAAGCAGCGAGCATTGGTCGTCTACGAACAATGTCTCAAACAGCGAGCCGAGCTTGTCTTTCACGAGGATTGATCCAGTAGGAGCTTATCAACTGGATGATAGAGACGCCCGACGAGAAGAGTCGCGCTTCTGAAGCAGTTGACCAGGATTAGCAAAATGGGAACCGTGGACTGCTGCCGGCTGGCCTGAGCTCGGCTGAGGATCCCAGGTTGAGTTCCTGGATCTTTTCGTACGATACTTGGGGCCGTGTAGAGAGGAGACGGAATCCAGTATAGGATGTTTATATTGCAAAGGCATGATTCTATCAGCACTACGGTAACGTTCACTTCCTTGGCTGAACCAGACTCTCCGTGCTGCTCCCCCGGCCACTGGCCTGTCGGATATCGTCTTCCTGCCATTTCACCTCGGTCTCCGTGGTTAACATAATCCCAGCTTTGGCCGCGGCCAACCCGGTACTATCTCGGTCATCATTTGTGGTTTGGACCTGGGTGTGGTTGCCCTCGCCGTGGGTACGACGCCCGCGAGACAGGTTGTCCAGGTCATACATGCGGCCACTGGCGCCTCTATTATAGCTGTACGAGGGTCCATTACGGTCGCGGGAGCTGAAGAACTTGGGCAGGATCTTGGCGACGAGGGGTTTGAAGGAAGGAGCACAGGCGGCCACGATGACGAGGCCGATTTCGATGGTGGACAGCGAGAAGTAGACGTTGTAGTTGTAGTCGTACAGTTTGCCTGCAGCCAGTTTCCGATCGTAGATGTCAAGAAGAATAATTCGCACGACACCAGCAATGATACCCCTGTGGATGACACGCATCTTGTTAGCTTTGGTCTGCAGGAGCAAAGGGATGGAGGACCTACACGAGACCGAGCGACAGGATTCCGATAAGCATGAGCTTCTGCTTTTGCGCCATTCGAAGGTTATACACAATCCACGTCGGAAGAATCAGAACAAGGACATCGGTGAAGAGAGTTGCACAGGCGGTGCCAGTGACAAAATCGGCGAAGATTAAGCATTTGGCGTTGGGGTAGGCGAGGGGATTCCAGTGCGAGGCAATGGGGACGCATCGAAAGACGGTGAGAAAGAGCGTTGTGACCATGACGATCGTGTTGAGTCCCATAATCACCCAGATTGCTCGCTTCACGGCGATCTTCTGGCCGGTCAATCGGAGGAGAAAGAACAGGATGGAGAACTTGACGACGGAGAGGATCGGGTTATAGAGGATCTCGGTCTGCTCCACGGGATCAGGCTTCATGTGCTGGGGATTTCAAGCTTGAGTGGCATCTTACCGCGTACGAGTATTTCCAGGCCAGAGTACCGTTCGGATTGGGGGCAGGGATGTCCCACACATGGTAGCCCATCCAGTTGTATTTGATGACTGGGGGTCTGGTCAGTGCATCTCTCCACGAGTGGACATGATGAGGACTACCTTTGTACGCCGTGGCCGTCTCTGCCCAGTATAATGTCTAGAGGGAAGATCGATGAGCGACAGTACAGCAGAGAGACGGGCAGGTTGAAGAACTCACCCCCGCAAAACACATCAACCAGTCATCTATCCCGAGTTAGATGATGATCAGCGCAAACAGCGTCGATTGAGGGCGGGATCGTCTACTTACCGAGAGCAAAAGTGCGAGTCCACACTCGAATGTAGATCCGGAGCAGTACCGCGATCGTCGCCAGAGCGGGGAAGGCAAAGTTGAGAGCCACCAGCTGCGGCTGGAGCGTCTCAATGGACGAGGACGAGGACGAGGAAGAGGACATGGTCGGTGCCAGTGTCTGTGTCCTTTGCCTATGGCTTCTCCAGGTCGGGGTCCAGCTGGGGAGAAGGGCAGCGAGCAAGAAAAAAATCGGAAAAAAAAAACCAGCGAGGGCGTAGTAGTATTATGTTTAAGTAATAGTACAGGCTGTGAAACAGCAACACAATTAACAAACTCTAATCTCCATCCCAAGGGCTTTTCCATGAACGCCCACGTGTAGAACGGCCGAGATCCTGCACAATTGGAGAGACGCTGCAGAAATCCGAGCAGGGATGTTGGGGGCCAAGCGATGGACGAGCACTCCTTCGCGGTGCATCCGGCATTTCTCACCAGCCACGCTCGTCAGGAAATGCCGATTTTACAGGCTTCTCACTTCTGGTTTTCCAAAGCCCTCCAAAGCTTGGGACAGAAACAAGGGAGCACCGGTGCCCCTGGTTTTTCTGCGTCGCTCCGGTTTCGCCGGGTATGAACAAGAAGACAACCACGAGGTCAGAGACGCACAAGATAAGCGAGAAGGCGCAGGGAATAAAAGAGATTGACACGGCACATAGTCTGGCTTCTGGATGGTCGATGGAGTGGGGCAGCCTCCGGTTGCCCCTGGACTATTGGCCAGAGAATAGCGGAAATAGATTGTTGATCCGGTAATTCCGATGCCAGGCTCAATGGGGCAGTCAGGGCAAAGGGATTCATCTCCGAGACCAGCACTAGATGCCCTCGTGGCCGCCACTCCCCAATAGCTTCGCTTGCATCCTCTCCACTTGCTGTGTCTACTTCTTCCACTGGTCTTCGAGCTCACCTGCTCCATGACTCGGCCCTCCTTTTCGTTCTGGACTCCCCACACCTCCCTTGTTTAAATTGCGCGGCCTGTCTGGGAAGTGATCCTCTTCAGCAATCCTCAAACTCGACACAATCATTTCTGTGATTGCCATGAGGAACTTTATTTCATCGACCCTCGCCACTCTGGCGGTGGTGAGCGCTGTCCACGGTCAGGATGCTACTGTGTCTACAGAAAGCCTGACTGTCGCCGCCACCACAGTCGCTCCGGCTGCGACTCTGTTCCCCGGAGAGACGGTGCAATTGACCGATGAGGTCTTGGAAGATGTCTCTTCCACCATCCAGAATGAGACAATCTCCGACTTGTTCCTCTTTGGCAATGACTCGACTGCAACTCTGGAGAAGCGATCCCTCCACAGCTGCAAGACAATGCCCGGCGACTTCTTGTGGCCCATCGGGCTGGTCTGGGAGATCTTTGATATCCTCCTGGGCAGACGTCTGATCAAAGCGTCTCCGCTGGCCGCCTACTGCTACCCAGACCGACCCGAGTATGATGCCGCCAAGTGCACAAGCGTCTCCGGTGGATGGCTGGCTTCTGAGGTGCAGTAAGTTCATGGGTCTCCTGTTCTCCTGAAACCGATGCACTGAAAGTTACTAACATGAGACAATAGCGAGGATGACCCGACGTCCATCATGTGCCCTCTCTACCAGGGCCGCAGCTGCATGCCTCCTGGCTTCAACTATACCGGCACCTGCAGCATGGGTGGTTATCCCACCTACGTGGTTAACGCCTCGAATGTTGCCCAGATCCAGCTCGCTGTCAACTTTGCCCGCAACCTCAACCTCCGCCTTGTGGTGAAGAACACCGGTCATGACTTTAACGGCAAGGCGTCTGGTAAGGGTGCTTTGTCCATCTGGACACACTGGCTGAAGGACACCAAGTTCTACTCCAAGTACAAGGCGACCAACGGCTATGTTGGCCCTGCGATCAAGGTTGGCGCCGGTGTCCAAGTCTGGGAGGCCTATGAGTTTGCCAAGGCCAACGGTGTTACGGTCGTCGGAGGCGAGGCTGTCACTGTCGGACTGGGAGGTGGTTATACTGCTGGCGGTGGTCATTCCCCGCTGAGCAGCATGTACGGAATGGCTGCTGATCAGGTTCTGTCCATGGAAGGTAAGCACGAGTAGCCCCTTTTACCTCATCTCACCTCTGACAACAAGCAGTCGTCATGGCCGATGGTCGCTTCATCACTGCGAGCGCCACCCAGAACCCGGATGTCTTCTGGATGCTTCGTGGAGGTGGTGGTAGCACAATCGGTGTCGTCACCTCGCTGACCATCAAGGCTTACCCCAAGCTCCCCACCACTACTGTCACCTTCAACTTCACCATCAACGACTGCCCCAGCGCTGATGCCTTCTGGACCGGTGTTGAAGCCTACTTTGATAACATCGAGACCTTCGTTGATGCCGGTACTTATGGGTACTACTATCTCGGAGCGTCTGCCTTCTTGATCGGCACCGACTACGCCGGTTCCACGGACTACTACTTCCGCATGCAGTCCTTTGTCGCTCCCGATATGACGATTGAGGAGACGCAGGCACTGCTCGCCCCGTGGTTCGAGGTCCTCGACAGCCAGAACATTACCTACTCTCCGTGGTACAACCATGCCGACAACTTGTACGTCTCCTTTCCTCCATGCCCTTAGGGGAAGCCGGCTAACAATTACTTATAGCCATGATCCCTGGAAGGCTGCCTTCCCTCAGGAGGCTGTTGGAGCTGCCATGGTCAAGACCGCCTCCCGTCTGATGCCCCGTAGCGTCTTCCAAGACGATGATCTCCGTCAGCGAACCTACGCTGCACACAGAGATGGAGTTGACAATGTTTGTTTTCCACCTTTCTCTTCTCTTTTGCATCTAGGGCTAACCAGTTTTTAGGGTCTTTTCTTTGCCGGATTCCATCTTACTGGTACCGGTAAGGCTGTCACCCCTCCTACGGACAACTCCGTTCTCCCTGCCTGGCGTGATGCCCTTGCCCACATCGTGGTCGGCGGCCAGTTCACCTCGGACGCCTCGTGGGGCACCATCGAGTCTACTTCCCTCTTCGTCACCAACTGGATGGACGTTCTCCGCGAAATCGCTCCAGACTCTGGTGCTTACATGAGCGAGGGTGACCTTCTCGAGCCCAACCAGCAGCAGGCCTTCTACGGCTCCAACTACGCGCGTCTGTATGCTTTGAAGCAAAAGTACGATCCCCGAGGTCTGTTCTACGCATTGACTGCCGTTGGTTCCGAAGACTGGGAAGTGCAGGTCACGGATGACTTGCCTTACTCGTGGAACACCAATGGCCGACTGTGCCCTGTGTCATAAGGATGCGGTAGTATATTAATGGGAAAAGAATCAATGTATATTATATAGCTTCATGTAATAGATAATGTTAGTTCCGCCTTCATTCAGCCTCGATAAAGTCAACCGTCCCATGCTTCTTCATCTGCTCGGTCGCTATTTGTCGAAACTCGCCTCCCCTTCCTTCGCCCCGAAAAGACCGACCGGCCCGCGTGACTCTTCCGTTACTGACTCGCTCCTACCTGCTTAACTTGGGTTGAGAGGCTATAATAATGGGTCTACTCGGAATAAGCATTGTCTTCAGGATAGCCTTATCGACACAGCTTCCATGGCCATTGTTTAAGCCTCTGTTGTCCTATAGGCGCATATTTTCCTTTGCGTAACGTTTAGCCGTGGCTAAGAAAAAGTCCAACCGATACAATGGAGTTAATAACTCTCCTCATAGCTACGTTTCTCGTCAGCCTCGTGGCGTTCATCCTGCTGTCTGGCGAATCCAAGGAGCCCATCACAATGTCTGCGCACCCGATTGTCGGCCATATGCTGGGGATGATCCGCCATGGGACGAGGTATCCTGTTCTACTAGGTGAGTTCGCAACTCAGGTTAAGCTTTACAGGTATCGACGCCATGACTCGCTGCATAGGCAACAGAACGATCACTACCCATCTACGCAATACGCACGTCTGGCGAACGGATCCACACGGTCAACTCACCGGATCTCGCGGGCGTTGTCATGAGAAAGCAGAGGCATCTTGACAATAAAGCTCTTGCTATCATCCACGAAGCCAGCCGCAAAGAGGGCACGCACCCTGTTCAGAGACGAGATGAGGTCAATTGAGCACAGGCCTCTGGCTGCTGGAGAGCCTATGGAAGCTGTTTATGAAAGCATGATAACGGAAGGCAGTCGCCAAATTGGACATTGAGGGCTCGATAATCCGTAAAGCGCTGTGCCTTTGCTAGACTTACTCGAGGGTCCTCATCAGCGCAGCAGGAACGGCCCTCTACGGGAGGAGCAACCCCTTCTTTGCGAGTCAGAGCCTCAGGAAATATTACTGGTATGTTATATAGGGGCCCTTAAGCTGTGCTCGGCATCTTATGAATTGCTCATCAAGCTGTACGACTCGCAGATATCGCTGTTTCTCCTGAACCTAATGCAAAAATACACCGTTCCAGAAGCCTTCAAAGCCCGCAAAACGCTCGTCACCGCATTTAGCACACACCACGCCAGAGGAGGGAAATACGATATGTCAGACATTGTTCGCCAACGCTGTAAGGTTGCTCGCAGAGATGGCTGCTCTGGCGACTACCTGGGCCGGTCCGAAGTTGAGTTACTCAATGGTCTGCTGAGCAACATGGTTCCGACACTATTCTGGATGCTGGTTAATATCATACTAGACCCTGGATTGGCCGAGCGAGTGAGCCAGGAAGTCGAGAATATCGAGAATGTCGTTCAAAAACCAGATCTAGCTACGTTGAGCCTTGCCCCAGGCGACATTCGCAAAGAGTGTCCGGTCCTCGTCGCGACTTAGCAGGAAACCCTCCGTCTATACTCGTCCTCCGCTCGAGCATACCGGGTTATGGAGGATTTTAAGCTGACCGACGACTATCTCTTGAGGAAAAACAGCCTCGCCACCATCCCAGCCGAAACAATCCAACCGCAACCCCAAGAACTGTGGACCCGAAGCTCTCAAATTCAACGTCGACCGCTAGTTCAAGTCACACCGAACGCTGAACTCTTCGGCATGGGTGCAATTCGGGGGGGTTTCTTCGATTTGCCCCGGTCGCTTTTTCGTCTTTGACATGATAATGGGCACAGACATAGTTGGGCTGAATGGGTATGATTTACGTGCCCCAGAGACCAGACAAGCGCCAGGAAGAAAGACGCGAGTTGTGTCTGATATTCGGATTCCCCCGAAGAAGCAGCGAGAGAACGTCAGGCATTGGGTCATCGAGACGAAGAGCAAGCAGGCCATTTAGACAATTTAGATTACGAAATACAATATATCCCTACACATCTTCACTTAATGCCCCTACCATTTAGAAAGGATCGAGAGCGGTAATGACCTGAGGCATTCCGGGCACTCAGTGGCGGCTCCAGTAAATATCAATCAGTCGCGTCTGTCTACAACGTTTTGGTCGATCGAACATTTCGAAATGCTTTGATTCTTGATTAAACGCTCGGTTACTGTTACCTAAAGCGTGAAGTTGAAGGGAAAAGATGTTTGTGTTGTTGAAGCGGCAAAAGGCGTCGCAAAAGGTGACCGCTCCCCGATATATATTGGGGGACCTTCCAAGTCACCTTCTGGTGTTTTGGAAATATCCAGGTCAACTGCAAGAACTGTACGTGCAAAAAATAATACACTATGTTATATCCAGATTGAAATAACTATGAAGCCATAAGGGCTTTTATAGAGTCTGCTGGAAGAGATTCAACAAAAGGAAGTATCTTGGGTTCGAACGCTAGAGGGCAGAAACGGCCGAGGCGCTTTACCACTCGACTACGCCAGGCACAGAAACTGGCTTGGCCAATTTTACGGCATTATGATCCGGCGTTGCTTCGCCGACATTTTACGCCTTCGGTCGGTCGCGTCAAGTTTCAAACTGCTCCTCCCCCTGCAAAGACAACAAGATATGAACACCGTTCAAAGCAATTATTACTCAACCAAGTCAATGTCTCGCCGTCATCGCTCTGCTATACACTCTCATCAGTAACTCGGTCCGCAGTTTTGGGCCAGAAAGAGGATGTCTTCGAGCGAGTCGTGGATCTCGAACCGCGACTGAGGCCCGAGAACGTTTCCAAACAGCTCGTCGGTGTTTTGGCTCCGCGCCTGGAATGTGAAAGGCGACAACGGCTCTGGACGTGTTACGTCTACCGGTGCTGCTATAGACGATTCCTGATCGCACACGGCTTGGACCAACTTACGGATATCGATCGCGCACCGCTCTCCGTATGGCGACATTGACAAGGCCTGGTCACGGCTTATGGCCTCGGACGAACTACGATTGTGCTCGGCCTCAGCCAAAAGACGCAGTATCTTGACGCCGCGTTTTGCGATCATGCTAGGCCCGCTGCGCGACAGAATGGTGATTGTATCCTGGACGAGACCCCGGTGGCCATGGTGCTCTGCGTCCGACGGTGAGCGGAATAGCATGTCCAAACAGAGGATGATCTGGGTAATGGTCAGTCAATGATGGATGATGGATCTTGTTCTGAATGGCAAGGTTTACGCTTGCTGCGACCGCAAAGGCATGATAGATCCACAGAATCGGCCCGTCTTCCTCAGCAACCACCTTGCACTCGCGAATGATCGTTTTCGATGCGGCGATGCATGTTTTACGCGTAAAGGAAAAGGCCGGGTTGGTGAAGCTGGACCAGAGGAACTTGCGGTGGATCATGATGATCTTGTGCGCCGAGCTGATCGATAGGCAATGTCTGGCCCAAGGAACATGGCGAGGCCAACAGGGATGCAGCGGCGTGTTCTTCAGCCATCGAGGTACCTGCTTGGCCAACGTCCGCATCTGCGTGTCGTAGCGCAGGACATGCTCATACTTTGTGTACGGGGTGTTTGATTGCGCCAGGTCGTCCTGCAACCGTGGCATCAATCGCGCGACCCCATACAGGATTCGATGGTAGCTCATGCTCGTTGGCTCATCATCTGACAGAGCTGTCATTTCCTCGTCTCTGCAGTTCATCGGCGCCGATGTACTAAAGTCGAGGAGATGGATGAAATAGCTCTCTGAGAAGGGGATCGAGAACCAATCTTGGATGCAGAGCTCCGTCCAGACCCGTCGACCAATCTCCTTTCGGACCACGGTATTAGGAGTGTCGTCGCCCCCAGAGCCCAGAAGGTGCAGGCCAAGACTCTGAGCTATCCTGACGGCGGTGGCCAGCATGACGGAGTGACTGTTCGAGTGGCCCAACATGTGCGCGCTACTCGTCATGGTCGCGATACACTCAACGGCGTAGATAGAGTGATTGGAAGTGTAGTCTGCTCGATTTAAGCAAACGAGAGCCGCCTTGAACCACCGTCGCGCAATCGTACAGCGTTCCTGTTCGCCAAAGCCCCATGACAGTGCCATCGCTGGAGGGGCACAAGTCATACTCCCCGCGAGAACTGCAAAAAGAAGCGCGACCCATTGTAGGTCGAGGGTCGGCTGGTCGATGCGACACCCATGTCGCTCCAGAAACTGAGTTACCTCCTGTTGAAAGACCACAGTATGGAAAGAGGCGTGATACCAGAGGAGGGAATCGCAGTGATACTGTACGATGCGCTGCACGCATCGCGGCTCGGGAAGGAGCAACTGCAAAACTGTGAGTGACGAAGAGTCATCGCTCAGACGCAAGTGAGCAGCTTCCTCATCCGAGCTCCCGTCCAGAGCGACATCGCCAGGCGACCGTCCTGGTCCATCTGAATTCGGATTGAAGCCACCGCACCCCTGGACCTTGCGCCGTCCCCAGGCCAAAAATTCGAGGATCGTCGCAGCGTCCTCTACCTCTGTTGTCTCTCTATTACCTATCGCCCCTTGTGGAGATACTGCGATCGGTCCCTGTTCAGTTTGCGTGATCTGTTCGGCTGGCGATGGAGGTACTGAGAATGCCCTGTCGTTGAAATTAGGAGTGGTTGATTTCCCCTGCCTGACTGCTTGCAGTGTCGCTTGGAGCTCTTCAATGCAGGTTGAGAGATTGCTTTCGAGCGTATCTGCGGTTGACTCGCCTGGATCCTGCGTTCTTGGACGCGGAGCGGTACAGAGATGGCGACTCTGCTGCGGAGTGCGATAACAGGCCTTCCCTCTATTCGCTGTGAGAATTCGCCCTGATACGGTCGGAGAGGCTTATCTTACCTTCTCGTGCAGTTTCGGCAGGGAACAACCTTATCGCACTTGATCTTCTTGCGCGTACACTCGGCACAGGCAAGTCGTCTCCGCACGCCTGGAGCGCTCATCTTGGCCCAACGCGGGGGTTCCAATAACTCCTAAGCCGAGCTGATCGGGTGAGGGTCTGGCAGTATATAAATCGGATCGGGTTTCTTATCAGTTCGGCCGAGGCGGCGCACAGCCAGTCACATTCATGCCGATGGTCAGATAGGGTGACACAGAGATAGAGAGATATCCAGTCTAGGCCCTTCGAACACGACGACGCAAGGGCGGCGGCCAAATGTCGCCAGTTAAGATCAACCCAAATTGCCGACGGCCAGGTTCGATTGTTATCCCTCATTGAACCATCATGTCGCTTCTGCGTCGTCGAAATTGGGCGCTCCCCAAACAGCCCAGCAGCATCGCGCCCGATCACGTCTGGAGTAATGCTGGTAAGCGGGGTGACCTGTGGATACAGAATAAGCAAAAACTAAGTATCCTCAACAGATCAGGACCCCGTCCCACCAGAAAAATGGACCTGGACGGGGTGGACCTTTACGCAGTACTGGCTATCCGATCTGGTCACCATCTCCACCTGGTCGGCTGCCAGCTCGGCCTTTGCCTCTGGCTTGTCAGCGACGGACACAATCCTTCTCACTCTTGTTGCAGCGCTCTGCAATGCCATCCCTACAGGTGGGCCCAACCCAGACAGTCGCTCGGCGATGCACTGACAGCTCGCCCAGTTCTGAATGGCGCTGTCGGTGCCGATCTACACATTCCCTTTCCAATCGCTATTCGTGCCAGCTATGGCACTTACTTCGGCTACTTTTGTGTCGCATCGCGGGCAATTCTGGCCATGTTCTGGTTCGGTGTCCAGAGTTCGTATGGCGGAAGATGCGTGACTCCAGTAAGGGCACATTTGGAGTTGATAAAGTAGCTCTCTAACCAATTCAGATTATCGCAGCCATTTGGCCCAGCTACGCAGACTTGCCCAACCATCTTCCAGCATCCGCCGCAATCACGACTCAAGGCATGATCTCATACGTTGTGTACCACGCCGTGCAAACTCCGTTTTTGTTCATTCCCACGCATAAACTCCATTACATGTTCATGTTCAAGTCTGCTCTTGTGCCGCCAATGGCACTGGCAATGGTGATTTGGATCAGCGTTAAAGCCGGTGGTGGAGCCGACCTTTTCAGCAAACCGGCCACTGTTCAGGGCTCGGAGCGCGCATGGCTATGGCTTACGAATATGACCTCAATCACTGGCGGATTCTCTACCCTGGCCGTAAACATATCCGACTTTTCGCGATTCAGCAAGAAGCCTGGAGGTCCTGTGTGGCAACTGCCAATGATCCCATTCTTCAAGGTTATTACTGGCCTGTTTGGTATCATCGCGGCGAGCGCCTCCCAGAATGTGTATGGAGAAATCCTCTGGAGCCCGCTTGACATCATCGACAACTGGAAGGGTTCTCCAGGTGCTCGCGCAGCAGCATTCTTCTGCTCGTCGCTGTGGCTGCTCGCAACGATCTGCAACAATATCTCTGCAAATTCCATCTCATTCTCGAACGGTGCGTGCTATATATGTCTTGTCGAAGCGAACGTGAACTGGCAACTGACTTGTTAGATCTGGTAACCATGTGCCCAAAATGGATCAACATCAAACGCGGCATGGTCATCTGCCTGCTGCTTGGTGGATGGGCACTCTGTCCCTGGATTATCATCAGGAACGGCACCACCTTCCTCAGCTTTATGGGCGCGTATGCCATCTTCATGGCTCCGATTGCGGGCATTCTCTTTTGCGATTACTGGATCATCAAGCGACGCAAGTACGATGTGCCGGCCTTGTATGACCCCAAAGGTATCTATTACTACAAGGTATGTTTCTTACCCCCATCTATACCGGTAACTTATGCTAACATTTCGTAGTTGGGAACAAACTGGCGCGCCCTCGTCTGCAATCTGGTAGTGATCGTACCGCTACTGCCTGGTCTTGCTCATGCCGTAACGCCAAACAATGTGTCCATCAATACCGGTCTTCAGCACCTTTACTCCATAAACTATCTCTATGGATTCTTTCTCTCGACAGCCATGTACTGGTTCTTCAATTACTTCTGGCCGGATCGACAGACGCTTATTCCCGCTGTCGTGCCTGGGGTTATCGTCGATAACCTGTCAGGGGTGGGTTCGGACATCGAAAGCTTTGCTCCTGATGTGAAGCAAGCGGCGCGTTCTGATAAGGCTATCCCGGAGGATAAGTGATTATAATAATGTTAATAAGAATCGTGTCGATGGCGTATGAGCTTTGTGTATCCATGTTTTAGTTGGCCGGTTACGGACGAGTCAAAGAAATTCTATCTATCGGCGTTCGTTTAATTGTGGAGAGCAGTCAAATCCGCCCTCTGCGTGCTCTTGTAGCATATGAAGAGGAAAGCAGAGATGTTTTTGCAAGTCTACTATCAAACATCTTAAAGTACACAAAGGGTCATTGGGCCAGAGAATTAATGTCTCGAGCGTGGTTTACAGCGAGCTACGCGATAGAGAAGCAGGTCTCAACGCCGACTTGATTAACAATCTTTGAGATATGCGAATATGAGGGAAGCTATCCTGAAGGGTGGTCCGAAGCCGCAATGTTGCACTGGTGCATGATCCTAGGCCCGTAGGACTCGGGGAACTCAGTCTATGCTGCAGTTAGTATCCATTCGAGAGCGAATATTGAAAAGAGGTCTCACAATGCTGTGCCACAGCGCCCGATTATACCAAAGTATGACGTCTTGTTCCTGATGAGGATGTGCGTAGATATTCTCTGGAGAGAGCACAGGGCTCATGACTCTATCATCGTATTAGCCACGGTCCCAATCTCGCGGTTTTCGACTTACTTGTCCATAAAGGCCCTGACTTCTCCTAGGTCCGTGACAATTGTTTCCTCTCCGTCGGGCTTGTCCTTGAGGTACAATTTGAACGCGCCTTGCCCGTGTACTTGGAGCGACTTTTCACCAGTGACCGGGTTCGTCCAGACCATGGGATAGACACAGACCCTGTCAGCACTCCACGGCCGCAGCTGATCAAGCGGAACTTCTTTCCCCTCGGTTACTAGGGTATGGCCGAGCTGCGTACTCCGCGCCGTCGACATCCACTGAAAAGCATGCGGTGCATACTCAATCCGACTATGCATGACGATCTGCCTGGTCTCCTCATCAAGAAGCTCAAGGGCCCTCGACCCCGCAACCATCGCCGTCGCACCCGGCGCAATCTCCATCCTTCGCCCCGTCCCATCACCCCAGTGCACAGTCACATCAGGCCCCTTCGGCGTCCGAACAGCAAGAAGACACCCCACCCGCGGCGGCGGAATATCATAAAGCGCTCCATCCCAATGCCACTGATAGAACCGACTGGCGCCCTTATCGCGCTCCTCCTGCGGCATGTGAGGCGGAATATGGAAATTGACGTGATCGATACCCTTGACCTGGAACCCCGGGGGGAAGTCGAAGTGGTTGTCAGGGACTTGTCCGCGGCCCAGGATGTGGACTTGGGGCTGGGCGTTAATGGCTGGTCTGTTTGGGAGGCCGTAGATGGTCACTCCGTTTTCGGAGAGGAGGATGGGATCGGCGCCATGTGCGAAGCCTCCTGTTTTCTCTTCAGGGTCGAAGCTTTATACTGTCAGCTCTATTGCCAGGAGCGGGTGGCTGGGTTGAGATATCGTACCAAGCTGTCAGTCGATACTGCTGCTGCGGTGTCAACATTTGAGGCTGCTCCTTGAAGACAAGCAGCTTGTGCTTATGCAGCGCATCGGATATCAAGGCAAAGTCGGCAGAGGTGAAATTGTTCAGATCGATGCCGTAGATCTCTGCGCCAAAGTCGACCTTGTTGCCCTCTGAATGCTGGATAGGCACAACTCGCCCATTGCTCGTCTCGGCCTCGGGCGGAACATACACCTCGTGGACTGAGAGGACCTTTGGTGACTCGACCACGGTCGCAGTGGTTGAAACGGCGAATACCATCGTGACTCGGTTCGGGGCTTCTTGACAGCTGGATACGCATTTGGAGCTGCTGGAACATTTTATCATGGCAAATCATTCCAAAGTCACCAGTATGATCGGAGAACCTCGAACTTCGGCCGATCAACTAATCAGAAAGATAACACTCGGGTTTGCTGGGGAGAAGAGATACGAGCGTTATCGACACAATCACTGCTGATCGGCCGAGGCCGGATCCGCGGTTCGGATTGACTGGAATAGACTATTTCATTCGAAACATAGAAACCAGCAGGGCAATCTGGCAACAAAGGAGCTCATCAACTATGGCTCCTACATCCGGATACTACCAAACGCCCAATGGGACCAATACCCATTTCATTCAAATTGGAAACCAAACGGGGACTCTGATCGTTCTGCTCCATGGATTGGGAGGCTCAACAGATACATTCACCCCACTGCTCCCTCATCTACACCCGGAAACGTATAGACTCGTTTGCGCAGACCTCGAAGGACTCGGAAAGACCCATCTATCATCGCCGGACGTGACATTATCCATCGCTCGCTATGTCGACGACTTGGACTCTCTCGTGGCATCTTTGCAGAGCACTGACGAAGAGCCCCTATTGCTCATCGGACACAGCCTCGGCGGAATCATCGCAACGCACTACGCCGCTCGCCACCCTGAAAGAGTCAAAGGACTTGCGCTCCTTGGGACCGGCCGATCAATCGCGAACATCCCACCGGCCCGCGAGAGGATGCTAGGTCTGGCTGCAAAGACACGAGTAGAAGGAATCAAGGCCGCTGCGGAAACAGCAGCCATCTCAAACTTCCCAATAGGCGTCGAGGTTGCACAGGAGCTAAGAGACAGTGTCCGAGAAGCAGTGGCACAAAGCGATGCGGATGGATATGCAAAGGCCTGCGAGGCTGTGGCAGCTCTGGATCACGTTGATCCTGATTATGGTCGGATTACCGCGCCGACCTTGCTTCTGGCTGGGAGTGAGGATGTAATATCTCCCCCAGAGAGATCATTTGGGCTGAAAGAATTAATTGGGGATGATTCTTGGGTCACGATTCTGGAGGGGGTTGGACATCAGTTTATCTTACAGGATCTAGATGGCTGCGTTGCTGCGTTCAATGCATGGTTCGAACGCATAGAAAAGTACTGAAAGGCGAGAATCTGAGCCATATACATGTTTTGATTGTACGAAAAGGCGGTTTCCTGTTTCCCTACAGCGCAGGACTCGGCGTACCTCCACCTGGTGGGCTCGGCTCAGTCATACTCATTGTAGGTAAAAGGAGCATTTATTAGTTACAATAGCGGATGGTGATCTACATAAGTATTCGAATAACTCATCCTATCGCGGGGCATGAATATTGGAGCATGTACAAGAGGGTCTCGGTGATGGCTTGATCGTTGTCAGACCCAGACCCAGACCCAGTAC
This sequence comes from Aspergillus calidoustus, assembly GCA_001511075.1. Lineage (NCBI taxonomy): Eukaryota > Fungi > Ascomycota > Eurotiomycetes > Eurotiales > Aspergillaceae > Aspergillus > Aspergillus calidoustus. The sequence goes on along the minus strand of CDMC01000013.1, from coordinate 773,523 downwards.
AAACCGCTGCCTCCCACAGATCAGATGGGCTCATACTGGTCATATCAGTGCATTCATTGTCTTTCTTGGCCGCGTCAGGCTCTTCGCCAAATACCGACTCGCTCAGAAGAGGCTGACAGAATCGGCCTGTCTCATTGTAATTGTCCAGGTTCCACCCCTCATATGCAGACTGCTCGGGCAAGACAGGGAACGGGGCCGGCTCAAGGCACTGGTATACGCAAAGGCTAGTATGATAGGTTGCCAGCGGTGTAAGCCGAGACGATTGCGAGGGTGGAGGTTGAGGGCCCAGTTGGGCAGGCGACCAATCCGGATATTCTTCTTTCGATGGCAGCTTTCCCGAAGACATGGCATAGTCCAACGAGAAAAGGACCTTGAAATATAGGTGCGGAGTTTGCCAGTAGAGCTCGCTCCATTCTTGTGGTTGATTCTGACCCTCCGGCTGCGCGATGTCATGTGGATTCTTGCGAGTCTCGTCCAGTTCGCCCTTTGAAAGCCGCAGCAACCGGTCAATGACGTCTGTGAGAAACTGGGTAACCAGGAACTGTTGTTTGTATTGTCTCATCGCTTCTTCAAAGACCCAGAGCTCGGGCATGCGAGTTCGCTTCTGGCTCTGGCTCTTGGACAGCTGAACATCGAGAGATGCGAGTAATAGCGGCCATGCGGTATAGGCTACTCTGCGTCTGGTCAATACTTAGGCCATGTAGCGGACATGAAAAGACACAACGTACGCACTGATAGGCAGGAGACCGGCCTGATTTGACATCACCAGCCTCCTGAGTACATCCTTAAGGCCTGCAAAGGAGCCCATCAGGTTGCTCATGCTCATTCCCACACCCGACATCCCATCAGGCTTGGGGGCATGGGTGCTCATGCTGGACATGAAAATGATGAAATGGCTCAAGGCCATATGCGCGCTGCTAAAGAAGAATAAGTTATCTGTCCTAGTTAAGCGTTTCCGGAGTTGGGCAACTGACTGATAGTACATCCACTGGAGATCCACGCATACTGTTATGAAATTGCTACGGTTCGCGGTGGCAGATGCTATGGATTGCAGCTGTGGCTCTGCTTTGTCCAGCCACATCTTTAGATCATGCGTGCAGAGGTCCAAAGCCACAAGGGCTCCGCGTAGATCTTCATGCGATGGGAGTGCCGGAATGGGCGTATTATTTCGAGAGCACGTTATCATCACTGTCGAGGTAAGCGCAGCCGCAAGCTGGCAGTGGATAACAAAGATCTTCATGAGATCATGCTTTGTAGCCATGTCATACACACTAGACCCCTTCATCTCGGGCTCCATGTCTTGCTCTGTTAGCGGGTCTTGGTAGGGATCAAAAGCATCTGGTGTAACCTGTAGAGGTCGGCGCATGGCAAGTGCAATTGTCCTATCCCGCACAATCACACACCAGAAGAGTCGCTTTTTGCGTTGGCGCTCGTCCAGTGTCAAGCCTGGAAGAGTCCCGTAAAGCTGCAATCGACTCGCTTGGGCGGACTGAATCGCCATTGATAAGAAGGAGCTGTTCGTATACATGTCGAGGGCTGTTGATTGGAGCGATAATAACAAGGCAGCTTGGGTCCGGACCCCATGGTCGGTCTCTGTTTTGAACTGGAGGAGGAGCTATCCGTATACATATACATTAATCACCTGCCTACCGCAGCGGGAGCCAGAATTGCTTACTGAAGCACGGCGGTGGAGGACTTCGCTGGCCTCGTGGGAACCATCGAAGCCACTGGCCTGGAGACTGGGGAGGGGTACAAACTCCAGGCAGCATCAGCATCAGCATTCGCGGAATCCCATTCATTACATGGGGAGCACTTACCCTGGACGCCGCGAAGAGCATGGCCTGAAATAGCAGGAGGGGTATTTTGGGTCTCCCTGCTTCCTGCTCATACGACAGCCACATGTCGGCCTCATCCACCACAGGCATGCACGAGTGGACATGGAGGAAATACTCGCGGACGAAGTTGTCCAGATGAGGTCTGTGGGGAATCTTGAAGCATCCCTCGCTCTCCAGATATTTCACATCACTGGCAGAAAGCCTGGCCAGTGCTGTCGACTCGATGAAGCTATAAGAAGAGAAGGGCACACTCTTGTCGATGGCGGTCCCTTGGATGATTGATCGTGGTTTGCGGGGAATCGAGGACGGCGGCGAGAGGTGGCTGGTAGGCAGATTGCATGCAACTTTCGTCTTTGGGAACTCGAAAAGAAGGTTGCCTTTAGCGTCACCAATAATCGTCTTTGCAAAGCGGACGCCACAGGGGAAAGGCGTGCCTGGAGGGAGCGCGGGGGCGGCAATGGCCGGATCCCTCAGCGTTTGCTGGACGACTTCCAGAGGACGATATGTCGTGCGTCTGTGAGAACGAAACCATCAGGGTTACTCTGGAGCAATATGTACACGATGAGTGTGGACTTACTTGCGGCGAGGCCTAAGCATGCAGGTCTGCCGATCCAGACGACAGTTCGTGCAAGGCCCGCCGCCAGTGACGATCAGATCGCATCTCACCTTGCGGGCGTGGCACAAAGTGCAAACCCCGCTGCTTCTGGTACGCTTTGTGGGAGGGGGGTTGATTGTATCCATGAGTAGGCCTGTTTGGTATGAGTTGCCACTCTGCTGGAGGCATGGTCCACCATCAGAACCGCTCCTACACGTGGTTGAAGCGCAAGAGGACCACTTACTGAGAATGCTGGGCCTGGAATCTGATAAAATCCTCAAGTTCAAATTGATTCAAGTGTCGGTTTGCCAGACAAACCTGGTTCAGAGCCATCGTTGGCCGGAGTGCGTGTGACTGGCCGGAAAAGCGTCATCCGGGGCCCGAATCCTCCTGGCAACAGATCCAACGTGAGTGGTCGTCCAGATCAAATCACGCGAGTTGCCGACTGGTTAGCGCGTATTTCTTTATGAAAGAAACCAGAGTCCCGGATCAACCGCTACCTGATTCGAAACTTGGTTCGCCTATGGGACCAAGGTTGGGTCATGTAGTTCACTTTTCTGACCAGGCGAAGTGTCCGAGAGGCCCCAGAAGGTATCAGCTGCTTCGACAGGAGGTCCCTATTCGGCCCAGTCGCAGCACGGCTAATAGCCTCAAGTTCCTGGATATGTACCCCAGAGTCCCCGACCACAAAATCTGGGGATTTTGCTCGAACCTCGTGAACGCCGACGTGGCAGATGCGGGGTCCACCCACAAACAAAGAAATCTTCGTTTGACCACTGAGATGCGTGGTTTCTAAAGGGTCTGTGCTGTCCGCACGAGCCCGATCCAATCATATGTTACGACCGAGATCAATGAGATTGGTTCTTCTCTCTACAGGCCTTGCGGTTGTCAAGACCCCGCGTCCATCTCCCATTACCTCGGTAGTAGTCTTAAATAGGTAATATGTCAATTCCACTTGTTCATGTCCTGAGAAGATCCGAGAATTGTGGGACATGCCAAAGTGTTGGCTCCTCAAGTGATACAACGCCCGCCACTGTGACACCCACGGCTGCCTACCACAGCATGTGTGCCCCTTATTTCAAGTTGCCCCTGAGCGGGTTTATAAACCGACTGCAAGACCGATCTCATAATCCAACAAACTGACTGACCCTTGCTGCCCGATATACCCAATATGCGTCTTTTTGAGGATCTCTCGCTTTGGCCCTTGGTTGTTTACCAGGGCGTTGTGAACCGACTGCCAGGATGGAACAACGATAACCTGACTGTCTCAATCCAAGGTGGCACAGTCCAGGGCAGGTCTAGCAACGGCGTTGACACCTTCTCCGGGATTCCCTACGCTCAACCCCCTGTCGGAAACCTACGCTTGCGACCTCCACAAAGGATTACCCGTCAGCTAGGGACCATTGACGGTACAGGACACGCCATGGCCTGTCCCCAGCAGCAGCCCCGAGAGCAAGACTTTCCCGGGATCATGAATCTTCTGTCTTTTCTTGGAGACTCTGGTGTCACCGTCCCAGCTCCGACTGATCAAAGCGAAGACTGCTTGACTGTTACAGTTACCCGCCCCAGTGGTACTACAAGTCAGGATCGCCTTCCGGTTCTATTTTATATTTACGGAGGCGCTTTCGAGGTGAGATCCTCCTGGTATGCTACAGGCATAAACTGACAAACATCACCTAGATTGGGTGTACTGAAGACAATGACCCCGCAGACTTTGTTCGATACGGGGTTGACATTGGCAAGCCGTTTATCTTTGTTGCGGTGAACTACAGGATAAATGGCTTTGGCTTCTTGCCCGGTCAGCGAGTCGCAGAAGAAGGCGTTGCAAACCTGGGACTCCTCGACCAGCGTCTAGGGCTGGAATGGACGGCAGACAATATCGCCAGTTTTGGCGGCGATCGCACCAAGGTCACCATCTGGGGCATTTCGGCGGGCGCCATCTCTGTCTTTGATCAAATGGCGCTGAACAATGGCAACCACTCGCATTCGCTTACGGGGAGGCCACTGTTCCGCGCGGCAATCATGAGCTCCGGCAGCATGACTCCAGCAGAATCCGTGTCTTCGGAGAAAGCCGAGCGAGTGTATGAAAGGGTGGTCGAAGCTGCCGGTTGCAGCGAGGCTGAGAATAGCCTTCAATGCCTGCGGGAGGTTGATTACGAGATCTTTCATCATGCTGTCTCGACCTTGCCGGGCCCCCTGTCATACAATGGCCTTGCCCTTTCATACCTCCCGCGCCCAGACGGCAAGACACTCCGCGAAAGCCCTGAGATTCTCGCAAGGGAGGGAAGATATGCCGCCGTGCCAATGATCGTAGGAACCATGGAGGATGAAGGGACGTTGATCTCTATCCTGCAGAGCAACCTGACTACGACTGAACACCTCGCCGACTACCTGCAGGGGTGCTTCTTCGCCGAGGGGAACCAAGATCAGATGAGCGAACTTGTGCACACTTATGGTCAAGGTGAAGCGTGTGTTGAGAATGGCAGCCCCTTCGGAACCGGATTCGCCAACGAGGTCTTCCCCGGCTTCAAGGAGCGATCGGCCGTCATAGGAGACGTCATCTTTATCTTAATGCGGCGACTATTCCTGACGTATAGCTCCACCGCCCATCCAGATGTTCCATCGTGGTCGTACATGGGCAGCTTCAACAAGGGTGCACCAGTGTTCGGGACAACACACGGATCCGATACAGCTCCTTTCTTCAACGGCAATGGGACAGTATACGCGGCCGAGACTTTTCGCCGGCATTTCATCAACTTTGTCTACTCGCTGGATCCGAATAAAAGCGACGACCACCAGAGCTGGCCGCGTTGGGCCAACAGCCAGGAGCAGCTCCGGGTCTTCGCCTCGGAGACAAGCTTGATTGTGGACCGTTACCGCTCGAGGGCTTTTGACTGGATAGCAGATAACGTTGGGATTTTGCATGTCTAACCTCTACCACCGCGCTTATAATTGCTGATTTTGTGGATGTGTACGTGTACCATGAGATGTGTTCCATGAAATGCTTAGTATTTCTGTACATAAGCTGCTGGAGGTTCACTAGGACCAAAACGTTGGTCTGACCAGTTAGCCAGCTGTATAGCTTTCCTTCCTATCAATTAACGTCAGCTCTCACTTTGGGCAATTAGCCTGCCATAGTCCTCATTGACCATCGTTTGGTAAAGGTGTCTCCGAGTCCTCGTGTCGAAGAGAGAGCACCCGCAACAGTACCAAGCACATGTATGCCTCGTGCTCGGAACAGTCCATGGCTCAATGCCTGTCAACTATATCCCGCACACCGTTGAGCCCCCTGAGGATCAAAAAGGTAACCCGCCGAGAGGGATGAAAATCCTTGTTCAGACCGAATGCCTCACGCGGTCGTTGCATCTCCTTTGGGAACATTCAAGGCGTCCCCAGTCTCCAGTCTAAATTGAGCAGGATGCGGAAGACGCAGCTCACACACATCCACTCAGTTGATTGGTGAAATATGTAGACTGTACCCACCCATTGGCCCACTGTAAACCTTGCTAAACATGATCTGCAGGCTTCACTGCTGGATGAGCTCGCGGAGTTATCCAAGATAACATTGTCATCTTGTGCTGTAGCTGTGAGACTCTAGGGATTACTTCGCTGGCTATGTGCTAATATTGTCGAAGGCTACGTGGTCGACATCGCACGCATTGACGTTGCTCAGTCAATCCACTTGTGCTCTCGCCTATGACGTGGCCTATGCTATCGCCTTTGTTTAGTAAAGTGGGCTTGTTTCAAGATGTGAAGTGATTGACATCAGAGGGCTGCTGTGGATTTGACAGCGTGGAGCTGCCACAGTCACAGACAACAATATCCTGGCATCCCCCATCTAACCGAGACCCACCGCAAAGTCGATCTGCCCCAGGATAGCTGATCTGCGCGCAGGAGATCCATATTTACGATTGGGGGCCAGGACATGTCAGCCCTGGGGCGGGGGGCTCTACCTATCATAGCCTCCAGGCACAGAGGCTGAAAGACAGAGTGGGTGCGATGGGCGGGTCCCATGGGCATAACCAGCGTCATCGTCGACCGGACGCGATATTATATGTCCTCGTATATTTTAGATGCTGCTGGCTATGGGGTTTGAGGCTGTACATTCTCCACCCTGGCACCGAACGTACCCGAAAGCACCGTCCCACGAGCCTCCATCAAAAGTTATATAAACTCCATGACTACCAGGCCCGAAGTTCCTGAATTCCAAGACCATATCTCACTCGATTACTCAAAATAAGATCTTTTCCTCGACGGACGAAATATAACCAAAATGCGCTTCTTCACCCTTACTCTTGCGGCGCTCTTGGCCGGTTTCGCCTCCGCCTTTTGCTCACCGGGCGAAACATCCTGCGGTGCTGGAGGTAGGTCTCCCCTAAACCATTCCTTGTTACTTGTATTGCCCTTCCATGAAGCCGTTGCTGACTTGATACGATTAATAGCCGCCGCAAACACCATCATGGTGTGCGGCGAGGACGGCATCGCCAAGCCGGTCACTACCTGCTCCAATGGCCAGACGTGCCAGAACGTGGGCGCGGACAACGGGCCCACGTGTGCCTAGATTGTTTCTGAATCAGCGCAGGGAAACAGATGAGAGCCTTTGGGAACCGTTGGGAAGATCCTGGGCCATGTATGTAGTACCACTTTGAGGATGGGAGCTTAGTTGGCCATAATCATCGGCACCACACCCTATATTAAACTCTGTTATACAAAGCTTCATGTGATTATAAAATTTATGCACGTGGCGATTAAGGCAAAGACAGTTCTCAAGTAACTAGATAATATTCAAGCCGCCTGGAAGCAGTAACGGCCTTTCAAGGTCTCCATAGAGCATCCCGCCGGCTGAACGGCGTCCAACAAGCTCCCCCCTAATAGCACAACCCTAACCACCATAATCATGATATCCACTCTGTCAAGCATGGGATACTCTTGCCAATATCTGCTCTGAGACTTCAGCCCTACCGGCTAGGTCAAATACCTATCACTCGATGTCCCAGTTCCTCTTGACATCGACTCTTGCAGCTGAATAGTCATTTCTTGCTCTGTGGGGCTGAAGCTAAGTTGCTAATATCTCGCTTGATTCCATATATTTGTGCACTGCCTTGCGGGGCTGGTCGTTGCATTCTACGAATGAGCGGCCGCGATCAACACATCTCTGAGGCTACTAATGAGGAGAAGGGAAGATACAAGTAGGATTAGAAGCTTTGACCAGACGTGGCATTGTCATCCATACTAGCTAATTCTTCATATGTAGATACGGTGATCTAAAGTTACAGATTACCGTTTCAAGTACCAACGAGACTGGTTGTTTTTGATAGCTAACGACCAACCCTCCTAAAGCTATCGTGTAAACGAGGCCAAACCCCCGAGTCCATAGTTTGGCACTCTGCACCAAACCCCAACCCAAGCCCCTTTTCATGGCCTCCACCACATCATGGAGAAGCAACAAAACTCAACCCCTCAACATGCTCATTCGCAAACAAAGGAACCATATCAGCCGTATAATACCAGCTCGGCTTCGCCATCCCATCGTAGATGACCCTCCCATTAACAATCAGATTCTCAGATGTGACATTCTCCACCCTGTGCTCAGCATCAAGCCCCAGGATCAGCGCCGTACTCGCCCGGTCACCGGTATATTCCAAATCTTTGATATACACATTCTCGATCCCGCGCCCGGGCGAAGTATTGTATTTCGTGTTATTCATAACTCGGAGGTTAACGATTTGACCTTGTCTGAAATTCTCAACCCGCATTCCTTCGACCCGAACGTTCCGGATGATGTTGCTGTCTCCCGCGTTGATTGCTAGACACCCCTGGTACCACTGTTGCATCTCGCGGTGGTCGAGGATGTCGATATTGCTGATAAGCACGCCATCCATCGTCTCAGGATTCGGCGTATTCCCATGCGTCCCGATATTAATCGGGTGCGCATAGTCAGCCCACAACTGCGCATTCTGGATCGTGAGATTCGACGAATCCCCGTAGTCTCCATTCCGCGCTTGATAGAGTGCAATGTTATCGTCGGAATTCCGCATAAAGACATTATCAATGAGGACGTTGCTACTGCAGTATAGATCGATCCCGTCGCCCCATTGGCCTGAGGAGAAGGAGGCAATGTTGCTGATTGTTACATCGGACGCCATGTGTGTGCCGATGTTGCTGTTTAGGAAGAGGATGTCGCGGATCGCGATATTTGACGAGCTGCGGACTTGGATGTTTGCGCTCTGCAGGACGCCTCGGCCGCGGATCTCGCCGGCTGTTGCGTTGCGGAAGACGAGGGGTACTTTTACGCTTGCGCCCGGAGCAATGTAGACTGTTTTTCCAGAGGGGATGATCAGTTCCCCGTTTGTGAGATTGCCGGCTGCGCTGCTATTGTTGATTCCCGGCGCAAAGTAGATTACGTTGGGATCGGAAGGTTTGGGGACATCTGTTTCCGGAGCGCTGGGTATGATATGCAGCACGTCCCATATATCGTCGTTTACCTGGACGACGACGTTCTTGGGACTGTCGAGGGAAAACTTGATCGTCTTACCCCTGACCTGAGGCTTTATGCCAAGTGAGGCGGGACGGACGACAGCTGACTTGATCGGGCCATTATTATACGTGAGGGTAATATCGATAGAAGTGCAAAAGTCAAAGTTGACCACGTTTGTAGTGTGGATCATGCTCCGGCCCGTTGTAGTGTTTGCTTCGGCGACGGTTGTGATCCAGGGTTCGATGCTGTAGGGCTTTTGGTGGGATTTGCCGGAGGGATGAACTTGGATTGTGTATGAAGTGGAACTGCCGAGTCCCGCAGGCCTGGGGTAGACTACCACCGGGTTCTTCGAGGGGCATGAGTCCGTATCAGCCGCCAGGGCTGCGCAGGCCAGGGCAAGGATGGACCATAGCTTCTTTTGGAGCATTTTGGGCGCAAGGCGGTTAGAAGAGATCAGTGACTGCGAATGGACCTCTTGATAACTCACTAACAGTCGATTAAGTCAAGACATTTATACTCTTCCGACCAGAATATCTGGCTTTCGCAATGGTTCCTGTCGGAGGATGTACCGGAAGACACCACTTGCATGGAGTCGGTAAATGAGCGGATTCCACGCTCATCTCATTGGATAGAACGAGAAGCCATTTACCCCGTGGGGCGAGACTGGGGTCCGATCTCCTGGTAATTAACCGATAAATTACCTGTCATGAGGGGTAGCCGGACTATATCTCGGAACGTTTTCCGGGAGACCTTCTACTGACGAGAAAACCGTACCACCGATCATGCAATGCATTGGGTCAACTCTACCTGAACAGGATCTAATTCGACGCAGCCTGCGCATCAGCATACGCAGTTACACTCCCAGACGCCCTTGGATACTGCATCTTGGGAGCCCCATCCCCATTTGCATCCCCATTTGCATGCCCATTGACATGCCCGTTCACCCCGTTTACACCTGGAACCCCCCACCCGCCACCCCCAGGCGTATGAATCACACAGCGATCCCCCGTCTGCATCTTGACCATATTCTTCGACCCCATATTCACCCACCTCCACTCATCCTCTCCCTTTTCATTCTGTACGCGCCTAACCCAATAATTCGCGCCACGCTCCCCCTCCCCACCCCCTTCCATGCCATACGGCGCCACACTCCTCCGCTCAGTAATAACGCTGAAGCTAAGCGGCGCACGACACTCGATATCCCGGACAACTCCGTCCCCGCCATTCTTCGCCCCGCGACCGCCAGTCCCGGGTCGGATCGCGAATTCCCGGAGAATGACCGGGTACCGCTTCTCGAGACTCTCGGGGTCTGTGATTCGGGTATTCGTCATGTGCGTGTGTACACCTGATGCGCCGTGCGCGGCCGCGGTAGCACCCGAACCGCCGCAGATGGTTTCCCCAAAGGCGTACGCGTACCCGTCTTTCTTCTTCCCCGTAATGGCATCGACCCCTCCCTCGCCGAAGAAACCCAGGCAGTTCATGCACCCGTGCGAAGCAGCAGCCGCACGGAAGGCGCGAAGAATGACATCGACAAGACGCTGGCTTGTCTGCGTGTTCCCCGCGCAGACGGCGGGGCCACTAGATGGGTTCAGGAAGGTACCTTTGGGCAATATCACGTCGATGGGGGCGAGACAACCTTGGTTCAGTGGGATATCTGTGCCGATGAGCAGGCGGAGGGTGTAGATTATTGCCGAGTGCGTTATGGCCGGTGGCGCGTTGATGTTACTTAGCATTTCGACGCCGGTCCCTGTGAAGTCGAATGTTGCGGAGCCCTGTGGTGTGATGGAGATGGATAGTTTGATCAGTGTGCCATTGTCCATTTGGTCAACTGCCGAGAGGTTGGGACCGAGGCGGGTTAGTGTGGAAAGGAGGTAGTTCCGCACTGCGAGTTCCGCGTTGGACTGAATGGCTTTCATGTACATTTGCACGACGGGAAGCGTGTATTCTTCGATGAGAGCCTGCACTAGAACCATCCCCTTGTGGTTCGCCGCGATCTGTGCCTTGAGATCCGAGATGTTATCCTGGATATGCCTGCTCCCCGTGCACCCGGGATAATCGCCCGGACTGAGGAGGATATCCGTTATCCCCTTTTCATCAAAGACACCATCGTGAATAAGCTTGAACGATCTAATTGCTGCGCCTTCCTGCCAAAGTTCTGTCGAGTTGGGCGGCATGGACGTTCCGCCGAGGCCACCGATATCGGTGTGGTGGCCTCGCGAGGCGACGTAAAAGGCGACAGTTGATCCGGTCTTTTCGAAGACCGGGGTTATGACGGTTATATCCGGCAGATGCGTTCCCCCGGATTCGGGGTGGTTTGCGACGAGGACGTCTCCTGGGACGAGTCTGCCCTTGTGGAGTTCGTGTTGGTGTTTGACCGCGTAGCTCATTGAGCCCAGGTGGACGGGCACATGGGGCGCGTTGGCCACAAGGTCACCTACACGTTTGTTAGTCTGGCATTCACAGTCTGGCATAAAACAGCTACGTACCTTCAGGTCCAAAAAGAGCACACGAAAAGTCAAGCCGCTCCTTGATATTCAGCGAGACCGCGGTCTTTTGCAGAGCACGCCCCATCTGCTCGGCAATGCTCATGAATCTGTGTCCAAAGACAGAAAGCTGGATGTGATCAACGACAGTCGGCTGCTCAACTGCCTGGGACGCCGTGTCGAGGACCTCGATGACAACATGTGAACGAAGAATCTTTGCGACGGTGTCAGGAGCCACAACAAGCGTTTGTGTCTGGTCAACAATAATCGCAGGACCCTCTACCAGCAGACCAGGAGGCAGATCCTGGACCAGGAAAACGGGCGTGTCCTTGTGTCCCACTTTTGGGAAGTAAACCTGGTTGACCATGCTCGGTGCAGGCTTCCCAGCTTTAACACCAAAGCTCGAACCACACAGCTGCTGTCCAAGCTGTTCGCCTTCCCAATCCTTCCTCTGGCTCGTACCGATACCGCGAACACGAACATCATCAACGAAGATTACCTTGTCATCTGGGAAACAGAAGGAGAACTCGCGGAGATGCGTCTTCTGGAACTCGGCCTTGAAGTCCCCATCGGCGGGCTGTTGAACCATGATGGACGTCTCTGTTCCTTGGTACCTCATGTTGAGGTACATCTCATAGGCAATGTCGGTTTCTCGGATGCCCTGGTTGATGAGCTGGTCTTTGACCTGGTTTCGCAGGTTTGAGAGGCGCGTCTCGAGTCGCGAGCGCGAGGCCTCGTCGTATGTCTCGTTGACGGGTTCTTGCGCTTCTTGGACAACGTCTGCTAGGGCCATTCCTATACGCTGTTAGTGACTCTGGTGCAGGTAGCAATGGTCAGACTTACCATATGCTGATAGAATACTAGAGAACTTGTGGATGACAATCGTCGAGATCTTCAGCGTCCTGGCAATATCACAGGCATGTTGACCTCCTGCGCCTCCAAAGACCGCCAAATTGTGGCTTGCTATACGGTGTTAGAACAAACAAAGCTCCAGGAGGCTATGAACGTGAAGAACATACCAATATCATACCCCTTCCCCTCCGTCAGCGCCCGAATCGGCCGACACATGGTCTCATTCGCCACATCCAAAAACCCACAAGCAACCTCCTCGGGGGTAAGTGAATCGCCCGTATCGCGATTGATCACATCTGTGAGCGCAATGAACTTCTCCCTGACGATCTCCAAATCAAGCGGCTGATCCTCGTTCTCGCCAAAGATCTTTGGGAATAGATCAGGAATCAATCTACCGAGGAACAAATTCGCGTCCGTCACAGTGAGCGGCCCACCCTTGCGATAGCACGCAGGCCCTGGGTGTGACGAGGCGCTTTCAGGACCAACAACGAAGAGCCCGTTTCTCCAGAAGAGGATGGACCCGCCGCCAGCCGCGACGGTGTTGATGTCGAGCTGTGGGCTTTGGATGGTGACGCCCGCCGTGACGCTCTCAAAGACGTGCTCGAAGCTTCCGCCGAAGCGGGACACGTCTGTGGAGGTTCCGCCCATGTCGAAGCCGACGACTGGGGTTCCGGAGGATGCATCGTAGGATGTGCGCGCGTACCCGACGACGCCGCCTGTCATCAATCAGCTCTAGACTGTTGAGGTGTGGAAAGGGGACTCGTACCAGCAGGTCCACTGAGGATACCACGGAGGCCACTGAACCGGTCATGGCTAACTAGTCCACCATCCGACTGCATAAAGTCGCACCGGACGCCGTCGAGGTTTCCATCTTGGAATCCCTTGGCGAAGCCGCTGAGATACCGCTTGATCTCCGGAGTGAGGTATGCATCTGCGGATGAAGAGCTTCCGCGAGGGACCATCTTGATCATCTTGGCTGCGACCATCGACGACAGCGAGATGTGAGTGAAGCCTTCTTCGAGCGCGAGCTCTTCGACGCGGGCCTCGTGGGCTGGGAAGACGTGTGAGTGTGTAAGGCAGACGGCCACAGTATCGTAACCCTGCGCCCGGAGGTCCTTCAATGTTTGCCGGACGGCAGAGTCATCCAGTGGTTTGAGGATCCGAATCATGTCACCGCTAGTTCCTTTCACGAGAACACCAGGAATCTCCTTGTTTGTTTTGAAGATGCCGTCGATATCCTCATCAAACCCCTCGATAGTAACTCGCTCATCAATCTCCCGAACGTCCGAGTAGAGAGCCTCCGGCTTGACGATGTTCAGGTCAAACAATCGAGGTCGCGACTGATATCCGATCTGCAACAGATCGCGAAACCCCTTGGTAACAAGAAACGCATGTTTCGTCCCCTTGCGCTCCAGCAGCGCATTAGTCGCAACCGTGGTCCCCATACGGATAGACTCGAGGTCATCCTTCGGAAGTGGGACCCCACGGGGAATCTCCTCGCCCCGGTGGAGGGAGAGGACGCGCCGGATGCCTTGTGTGCGGGTGGGTTTCCGTTAGTCATAGTCCTGTTTTCATTGGAGTAGGCGGTCACTTACCTTCAGTCGGGGCGTCGGCGTAGTTGGCAGGGTCGACGGATAAAAGTTTGAGGACGATATCGGGCTTGCCTGGGAGACTGGCCCATACATCGGTAAATGTGCCCCCGCGGTCTATAAAGAGTATAAGCCTTTGGGTTCGAGTAAGAAAAAGCTATCTCACCAATGGCAATCCGGACACCACCGGCAGCCGGCTCTGTTATCGTCATTTTGGAGAACTGGATGAGTGAGTTGATCTGTGCTCACCTCTATCGCCGGGTCATCAGGCAGCTTTATAATCGCAGCCCGAGGCCAAATTCCATATCTCCAAGTCGGCATCTCGCAAAACGCAGGAAGGTCGATACGACCTGCAGTTCTCAAAACGTGGTCGGGATTCCTGACTCCTCACTCCGAAATGCTGGGAAGGTCGATACGGCTGGTGGAGACGCGTCGGCCAATGGTCATTGTGGGCTGCACGCGACGAATGTGGATCTGCCCCCAGGTTTCTTATCATCAAAGTTGGAGTAAGCCGGCCAGACGGGGCAGGCTCGAGGACGACCGGTAATCTTGTCAGTCGGGTGATTGCTATCTGTGATACCGGGCTGATGGGTATAAAGTGTCCTTCGGAGACTGATGGACAATTTGGTCTGATCACCTTTTGACTTTCTCACTTTCAGTCTCATACTCTTCTGTACTTGACCTTCGCAATGGCCACCAAGGATGCAGTCCCTGTTATTGAAGCCCCCGATGCAGAGAAGCAGGGGGTCACAATGGCAATGGACGAAGCTGCTCAGTACCTGACCCACAACGCTGGAGTCGACCCATTGTCCCCAGAGGAAGAGCGAAAGATGATACGCAAGATGGATTGGATTCTGCTGCCGATGGTGGGTGCAATGATAACGGAATGTTCACCAAGGCTAACAGCTGTGTCTAGCTGTTCCTTACAGCGACTCTGGGTGCCGTGGACAAGGTCGCCCTTAGTACCGCCGCCATCTATGGCTTGAAGACCGATCTCAACCTTGTCGGCCAGCAGTACTCGTGGGCTGGGTCTATCCTGTCCCTGGGAGTGAGTCATCTCCTGTCCTTTTGATCGCTCTTTTGCTCAACGTGACAGGCTATTGTGGGAATGTGGCCATCCACCTACCTAGTCCACCGTCTCCCGTCTGCCAAATACCTCTGCGCGTGCTCGGTCGGATGGTCCGCCATGGCACTTCTCATGCCAGTTTCCCGCAACTGGAGCGGGCTAATGGCGTTGAGATTCTTTATGGGTACGTCATTGATGAAACATACGAGTAGGCCGCTAACGTTGTCTCAGGATGTCTTGAGGCAATCATCGTCCCGTCGATCTCTCTTATTATCGCCGGATTCTATCGCAAGTCGGAGCAGCCTCCTCGCAATGCTCTCGTGTTTGCAGCTGCAAGCTCAATCGTCAACGGGTTTCTATCGTGGGCTGTCGGCCATATCCCGTCCAGCGCACCTCTGTCAATCTGGCAGTACCTCTTCCTGATTACAGGTTAGTATCCCGTCCAAGCATCGTACTGCCCTCGCTGATCCTGGTGTTGTTTAGGCTCCGTCTCCGCAATCTGGTCCATCATCGCCTTCATCTTCCTCCCCGACTCCCCCATGAACGCCTTCTTCCTCACCGAGCGCGAGAAATACCACGCCGTGCAGCGTCTCGCCGAAAACAAAACGGGAATCACGAACCGGCAGTGGAAATGGGATCAGGCGTTCGAGGCCGTCATCGACCCGAAGACGTGGATCCTCTTCTTCTTCAACATCGCCATCAACATCCCGAATGGAGGTCTGACGACGTTCAGCGGGATCATCATCAATAACCTCGGTTTCTCGCCTGTGAATACGTCGCTGCTGAATATGCCGACAGGGGTCATGTCGACACTGTCGGCGTTTATCTTCTCGTGGATTGCGGCCAAGTGGGAAAATCGCCGGTGCCTGGTTACGATGCTTGCGTCTTGTGTTCCGGCCATTGGTGCTATTATCGTGTATACCCTGCCGCGAACGAATATCGGTGGCCAGATGGTTGGTATTTACTTGGTAAGCCAAAGCCCTCCTCATACTCAGACAACTGGACACTAGCTAATATGGCTCAGTTATACACCTACTTCGGCCCCTACGTCGTCGGAATATCCATGTCGCAGGCCAACACAGCAGGCAACACCAAGAAAACCGTACAGTATTCCATCCTATACATCGGCTACGCCGTCGGAAACCTCATCGGACCGCAGACGTTTCGCGAGAGCCAAGCACCGGCATACACTGGTGGTTTTGCCGCCATGTTGGCTTGCTACTGTGCCTGCGTTGTCTTGATTGGGATCTATTGGGTTATTGCGCTCACGTTGAATCGGAAACGAACGGATGGTGTCCCGCCTGCTGGGGAGGAGGATTTGGTGGATGCATTTGCTGATAAGACGGATTTCCAGCAGAGGAATTTCAAGTATACCACATAAGTTATATATAGTATCTAGGTCTGGGCTGGCCTGGCAATAATGGCGAGTTAGGAAGGTTGTTTGGGCACTCGTCAATGTCTCTAGGGTATCATCGAGCTTTGCGTGTGGTTAGAGTCTGGATGAACTCATTGTCATCACCGCCAACGACCACTGCCACTGCCACTAGGCATTCAACTCACCTGCAAGAATTCGTGTTTGCTTTTTCTTTGACATTCTCTGCTTTTGTGACTCCTGATCCTGGCCTCCTTTCTCCAATTTGCTTTTTTCCGACTCCTGAGTAGGATCGCTTCCCGGCTCTCTCGTAGGGCCTAGGTTGCCAGGGAAGGGACCTGAATTGGGTGTCGGATGTATTCTTTCGGGTTAGCTTTGCCTGACATGGAAAAGGGAACACGCAGTGTAGTTACTCGGATGCTTCTATTGCCCCGAACTCCAAAGGTAATGGTACTTTTGGCACCGTGCAGCCTAATCTATCCACGCGAAAGAAGAGGATCAACCGACACATCATAGCCATGCACACCTCCATAGACCAGTCCTTAGTATCTACGGCTTCATACATCTCGCAGCGCTTTTTCGTAGCTAAACCAGGCCTTTGGTCTGCTTTGCTATCTTCCGGTACATGTTTCTTGCATAGTATGGTAACCTCTCTCGCATCCTGGTACTTTGCTTCGAACCGTCGCGTTGCAGGAAGACATTCCCGTCAAGAAAGCTGCTTCTAAGATAATCTGTCTAAGAGAAAAGATAAGCGCTCAGATGCACCTGCCTCTTCTATCGAACGATGTAATCACCAACGCGGTACGGCCTGATGAATGTTTGTGTATTGGGTGATCGAATTCAGGATGACGTCGGAGTTTTGGGTCAGGTACTGGATTTGATGTCTAGGCGGCCCAATGGACGACCCTGGTGTGCAGAGTCATAGTATTCAAGTGGCTACTTTCTTAGAAGCTCACGCAACGGGCGAGGTCAGTGGTCGGTGGTCAGTGGTCAGTGGTCAGTGGTCGCTTGTTAAACAGAGTGTGTCATTGACTGATAACCTTCTGCAGCATACAAGCATGATGTGCTATCATCGAGTTTCCAAGAAGCATAAGAAAGTACATGGGCCTTGATGAGATGGTGCATAATGCCAAGTATGGCGCCGCCCACGGCACGGCGTTTATGCTGGACGTTTTCCAAAACGGGGCCAGGAACGAGTGCCCGGCGCATGATATATATAGATATATATATATATATTTTGCTCACGAAGCACTACCTGCTTTGAGGATAAGCCCTTTGGCACAATGGTGGCCTGTGGATGTAACAGCAATATTATGGGTGCCAAGGATATAAAGGCTGCTTCTTTGCAGAGTCTCCTTTAGCATATCTTTTGTAATTCATGCATTTGAATCCTCTTGTTTTTTGCCTTGATATGCGTTTTCCTACCAGGTTCCCCTCTTGAATAGAAAGGCTCTGTTTCTGGATTCCATGTCAGGATAAATTCCCACCCATTGTCTCTAATTCCAAGGAATAGTGATGAAGAATCCACGTTATATAGACTTCTAGCCCACCCTGTCCAAGTGCACTTGACAATAAAACGGTGGGAAGTAGTGCTGCTTTTCCATTGATAGATATAATTGACCCTCCGCTCATGTGCCTCACTTGGTCTGAGATAAGATTCACGCTAAAAGTGGCGAAGATAAGGAGGCTTCTTCCCCACACTCGCCTCCAACTCCTCTTCCCACCTCTGAACCCACCACTCCTGTAGGCGCCATGTCGCGCAGAAAGCTTGAAAGTCGTCGGCGAACTGGATGCTTCCAGTGTAAAGGTCAGCCCTCTGTGAGAATATGGATCAGTCAGCACAGACCGAAGACTGATAGCCTCTAGCGAAGCACATTCAATGCACTGAAGAACACCCCCGCTGCAAACGTTGCGAAAGGCTGAACCTGGCATGCGCACGAGGCCTAAGGTTGATCTTCAGGGAGGATGCCATACAGCGGGGGATCAGCTTTGGGCGCGAAGGTGCGTCGCGTGGACCTTCCTTCCTCTGGAGCCTCGAGGGCTAAGCTTGGCAGGAGTCTGGACGAAACAACCCAACGCGAAGCAGCGCCAGAGAAAGTCCGACTTTCGACCCATTCCTCTGGACTGCTATGTCAACCGCTGGGAGTTTCTCAATGTCACCCTTGATGACTTGGCTGCATCCGCCCAAGTGGAAACCCCGCATTACCCCCCTCGAAGCACCGACCAGGGCCACTTCCTCACCCTCTCCCCCGCATTCTCCATCTACCATCCCCTCCGCACATTTTCCGACTCGGACAGCTATCTCCTCGACTACTTCATCAGGGGCATCAGTCCATCGTGCTCACTTAGCGAATCGCACAATCCCTACATCTCCCTCGTCATCCCACTCTCTTTCGTTTCCAACACGCTACGAAACGCCCTTTTAGCTGTCGCTGCAAACCAGCTCCGCCTTCTTGGTAGCGCACAGTCCACTCATGAAGCATGTCACTACAAACAGATTGCCCTCCAGAGCCTCCGACAGGAAATCTCCACTTCCACTCATGATGAAGGCACGGTTGCTGCTGTGCTCATGTTGTGCTTTCAAGACGTGAGTTTCCCCAACCTTACCGGCATTCATGATTGCTTATAGGAGACAGATCTCGGACGGCTGTTCTGCCTCGTGGATAACGCATCTCCGTGGTGGGCTGCAGCTTTTAGACTGCAGTGTGCGTCAACGCTCCCCTGACCTATGGAATTTCTTCCGCATGTACTTTATAGCTCACGATATCATGGCCCGCACGGTGTCCGATGATTGGGATGGAGGCGACAACTTGCAGCTATGGTCTGAGAGTGAAAACCTTGAGGAGGTACGGTGGCATTAATCATTTGTAGCTAATACTGACTGGATTCTAGATAGACGTTTTGATGGGCTGCTCACGTGGTCTGATGACACTGATCAACCGGATCTCCATCCTGGCTTCCACGAAAGCAAGGGTATGTTGGTTACAGGAGCGCATGTAGAGAAGCCTTCTGATACAGAACTGTTAGATCTTGAGAACACGTCCCCTGACGCCATCCGAGATCCACGATTATGATATGGCCGCACATCAATTACACTTCTCTCTCCTGACGCTAACGCAACGCCTACCCCCACACTCAGCAGATCGACAAGATCTCCAACAAATCGCAAACATCAAGCATCTCACCGCGCTTCTTTACATGCATGAACGCCTCGGCTTTCCCAAACAGTCCCATCCCCCCTTAGACGACCCTTCGAGAGCGCCCACGCGCCTCCCCCACGATTTGTCAGGGTTCTCTAAGGACCGCCTCGTCTCAATGATAGTCGAATCCATCGCGACCCTCCCGGACATGGCCACCCTTCTTTGGCCACTGTTCATCCTCGGCAACGTGGGGGTGGAGGACGAAGACCATCGACGATTCGTCCTTGACAGACTGTCGAGTATCCACAGGCTACGTAATCTCGGCAGCGTACGACGAACAATAGATGCTGTGAAGCATGCCTTTGGTACGACTGGCCTGGACTGTGGGATCGAGAGAGCGTGGGGGCATGAGAGTTATCAGTACATCAGTCTTGCTTGAGAATGAACATTTTGGACTTTGATTCTTTGACGCGAAGATAGAATACCTCCTATCGCCTTACCAAGCTCAACGACTTTTTCAACGACTTGCATGATCTCTTTGGACCCCCAATATATGACTTTGAGCAACAATATATATATTGCTCTGGCCGGCACAACGATAAAGCTGAACCCTGCTAATTACATGTTTCGAAATCCTGAACCCTTAAGCCGAGCCCTAAGCCAGCCCATCGGCTCATCAAAGAACGCTGGTTTTTTTGAACATCAGAACGCGACCAGAGTACATAATAATCAAGGAGCGTGAGCTCGTGGCTAAGCGCGCATACCGCCGGGGTTGAGGCAGGTTAGCGGCTTGGCGCGGCAGTGGTGTCGTCATCCCAAACAAATCCGCCCTTCACCACCAGTTCGACAACTCCCGCCTCATCTCGCGGCCATGACTCTCTCATCACGTTTCCAACCTACAAGCCACGAAAGAAACGGCTAAAGAACTGCTGGATACTCGGCTTTCAAGCCAAAGAAACTGCGATCGCGTTGCGCAACGCAAACAAGACCCAAGATCACGCGTCTTCTCACCCACGCTGACCTCCAGCACGCGTCTCATCTCCCTCAAACCCTCCACTAACACGCCCAGCAACTCACCTAAATCTCATCCCAGACCTGCATAAAACCTAACCACCACTCGATCCACGATGAGCGGAAATACACCCCCGACCGACCTCAACTCCGCCAACGCCGCCCACCCAACACCCAGTGCCGCCCATGCTACCCTCTTCACCAGAATGAAAAAGGGCTTCGCGCATTTCCGGGAGACGTGGGGGCCGCTGCTCGCTGCCAAAGAGGATTGGGATGATGAGTACAACTTTTCGGAGGGGAGGTATGCGGGCCAGGGGCTGGACGACGGAGGTGAGGAGGTACAAAGGTCGAAGCAGCGGGGAGGGGAGGGGCGTAAGAGCCCGGTGGCCTCGCACTGAGATGAGGGGCGGGGAGGAGAGGAAATAAAGGCGACTCGGTCTCCGTGGTAGGGCTTGGTTTGGAGGTTGGATGCGAATGGAGATTTGGGTGGATGGTGAGATGGGCCTGTGGCGAGTTCTATGCTTTTATCTCTATTCCTGGGGTTTGGCGTCTCTCTTCCATTCATGGTGTGCAAAAACGAATATGCGCTTCGATTTCCGACGGGGTGTGTTGACTGCTTCATTCTACCGTGTCATGATATCTACGAACAATAATAATATACCCAGCAACTCCGCCCTTCAATGATGTCTAGCTCCCCTTCTTTCTCCCCACCAACTCACTAATCTTCACCACATTCACACCTCCATCCGCCCCTCCACCGTGAGAATTCAGACCCCTTGTATGCGACCGAATCTGCCGCACCGTACTCGCTAGAAAAGACGTACTCCCCGTAGAACCCATTCCCGACCGGTGTTGCAGGTTCGAAGACAGAACCGCCCGTTCCGGATCCAGCTCGACATCCTCATCAAGATCCCGACGAATCGTCTCCCGCGCAATCTGTCGCTGCCGATAGACCGTCCAGCACGACCAGGACCCAAAGATTATCAGCGTCAGCGGGACCACAACCACCCAGTAGAGCCAGAAGGGTGTGTTGTCGAAGGTTGGGAGGGAGAAGAGGGTCTGTCAACATGAGTGATTGTGGTCTTGGAACAAGCAGGACTGATGAGGAGTGTCTTACGGCGATGTATGTAGCCGGGAAGAAGACGGCCGTTAGGACGGTCAGAGATTTCAGCGCTGAGCCATCGCGCTTTGAGGCTTCGGAGATCTTCTTCGACTCGATGGCGACGGAGACGCCGACCATGTTGTCGCGTTGCGCGAGGAGGCCGTATATCTACAGCGGTCAGTTCCTCGACCTGCATGAAAGGCCACTCGGGCACATACCGCCGTGAGCTGATTATCCACCCTCCTCTCGCTATACTTCAAATCGACCATCCTGAACTTCACCAACTGCTCCAAATCGCCAACCCACTGGATATACGCATCTCTCGGCCCCCTACTACTACTCCCCACAAAAGCCTTCCCGATTACCTCCTCAAACTGCCTTGCACTCTCCTTGACCAGCTCCAAGAAACAACTAAGAGCTTCAATCCTCCTATACGAAACCAAAACATCAATCTTGGCCGCATGCCCCAACCTCGAAAGCTCACTATCATGCGCGGGCGCATCAGCCGCCGGGATCTGCAACCAGGCATGCTGGCCCGTTGCCTTTTCGACGACGCTGAGCTCATGCCGGATCTTCTGCATGAAGAGCATGTTGCTAGCAAGGCTGAGTTCGATTAGGATCGTGGGGATTAGCAGGGCGTGTCCGATTAGGTTGCTGTGCTGTTCGAGCGTGCGTTGGAGGAGGCGCTGGTCGTAGGGGGAGACGCGGAGGGCGAGGATTGTGGATGTGTTCGTTATGAAGGTGTGCTTTATGGAAAGTATGGAGGCGAAGCTGCCGGAGAGGCGCAATGAGAGGGTGAAGACTGGATTGCTGTTATTCTCTTTGTCGTGGAATCGCAGGGCGGAGGTACCCACTACTGGATGTGACTTCGCCAGCATCGTCATACTCGATCTTTCGCGAGGCACTGCCCGATGTCGCGCGATACCGCCAGGCATCTAGGCAGCCGGAGAACTGGTATCGCTGCGCCAGCGAGGTGAACGTTTCTTGGCTCATGGCGAGCTCTAACGTTTCGCTCGACGAGGCATAGTTTCCCTCCGAGTCGAGCGCTGTGGGCGCTGTACATGCGAATCTACACGTTTTAGTCACAAGACTGCAAGACTTGCAGGGGGAAACGAACATCCATCTCACTCGCCCACAGTATTTGGTATCGCTGGCAAATTCGCCCTGGAGACGTTAGCCTGGCCGGTACGGCTTCGGATGGCGGATGTATCGTACCTTTTCTTCAACCCACTCCTCGAGCTGGCCAGGTTGGAGCATCTTGTGCGTGTAGTCGCTGCATTTACCATCCTACGCAGATTAGTAAAACGCTTCGATTAGGAGACAGTGATAACAAGGACCTACGGGGTATCGTATAATCTCTGCAACCGTGCAAGCCGCGGGCTTGAACTGAACATCACCACCGGGATCGAGACCCGTCATGGGCGTATCGAGCTCCATCCCAAATACGACATTTGGTGCCATAATAGGAGAACGAGACTATGTTTGATCGGGAAGCAGACGAAGTGGACACAAAGTCAAGTCAGTGTGAGCGGATCGCGGGATAAAAGCTTCCCCGTGATTTCAGCCGCAAGGCACCAAACCCCAGAGAAGAAAAAGAGGGCCATTCACAGCCGGGTGAAAAGGAGCGTGGCCCCTGTCTTGTTCGACTCGGTGCGACGGGATGATTGGGATTGAGGCCTTGTGGCGTCCTGCAGGATTGCGTCTGCAAAATGGGTGGTGATAGCCGAGCGCCGCACAGTGTCAGTCTTGCGGTTGATAAGTCGTTTATCTGTGCCCCGACGACGATGCGAAGAGTAGGAGGCTCGAGGCGAGGCTGAGAATATGACGGTTTTAATTATGACTGGTTGAGATGCTATACCTCGGCGTCGCCATGCCAGTGAGAGAATCATTGTGATACAGCGCGATGGTCGAGATAAGCCCTTGACCACGTTTCACAACAGCTTAAACCCAGTCTTCATCCAACGTCCCCTTCTCCCCATCAACCTCGATGCCTCTAGGCATAACATCCCTCGCCTTCCTCCTGACCAGCCACTCCTCTCTAGATGCAGCACCAAGCGCCGCGTTATGCGTAACCTTCGCAAAATGCGTATTCTCCCCGCCATAGAACAAAAAGTCCCGACCGGCCGTATTAAACATAATCCTCTTCTCCTTACAAATCCCAACCATGCTGCCATAGGGTAACCGTCCCGACCAGGTCGGTGGCCAGGGCGCGTCGACGACGATCGAGTTTAGACGCAGGGGTGGGTTGTTATGGGGTATGAGCGCCATTTCCTCTGCGAGCTTCTCGATGTATGACAGGATCCACGAGCGCTCGCCGCCGTACAGCGCAAAGGACTCACAGTTAGGCGGGAGGTGGTTGACGAACTTCAGGGGCGTTTCGTGGCGGCAGTTGTGGCCGAGGAGAAGGAGGGGGGTTATGCTTAATTGCCGGATTTTCAGGAACCGGCGGAGCGGGCAGCAGAAGGAGAGGTGGCTATAGGACTTGAAGAGTTCTGTGCGGGGCGTTCGCTCGCTCTCGCACCCTTCTGGGTCCTTGTTCATCTCGGGGGAGTAGATGTCCAGGTAGACGAGTTGATTGCGGAGCGGGAGGAGCGCGTTCCACATATCGTGATGCATCTGCAGGTCGTAATGGCGGCCGGTTATGCTGAGGGAGAGCGAGAGGTGGGTGAGTTTTGTCGTGTAGTCTAGGACTGGTTGGAGGTTTTCGACGGGGGATCGAAAGGCGATTGTAAGCTGCGTGAGCGAGTTTTCTTCTGGCTCGAGCGTGGAGAGGTCGTCGTCTAGCTGCGCATCGATCAATTGAAGTTCCTGGAGATTTGGCAGACGGAGAAATGCGCGTTGTTTGTTCATCCGTGCGGGATAAGAGACCTCGCGGCTTTGATATGTGCGCCTCGCATTGATCGGTGGCGTTTCGGCGCTGGCCAAGTAGAGGGTCCGGAGCGATTGGAACGCGACAGCTTCAGGCGTATCGCTGCGATCCTTATCCCGGCTCGCAATCGCATGCGCCAAAATCGTATCGAGCCACGAATCCTCCCTCGCAACATGAAGTTGCAACATGGCCAGATTCGGCGCATGCGCAAGAATCAACGCAACCAGCGCCCTATGGTCCGCCTGCCTCAGCTCCGCCTCTGCATCCCCAACATGCCCAAGGCCAGCCTGGGTAATAGCCCGCTGGACGAGTTTCGCACTTCTCCGGTACAACCCCGCCGTCTTCGGCGGACGCGCGGGCTTAGACTCACTTGTGAGACGAAGCATGCGGATATGCCCCGCTAGCTCGGGACGCAGGATGATGGCGCGGAAGAAGCCCCATAGTGCTTTGGTATCGTCGCCGCTGCCATTGAACTCGAAACGCGAGTAAAGTACCGGATTTAGCGTGTGGTACCAGTTCCAGTTGATGAGGCACAGATCGGCGGGGAGGATGTTGTAGCAGTACATCCACTGGTCGGGTTTTCCGCCGACTGCATCGTAGATTATTTGCAGGAAGATCTCCCGCGGGAGAGTAGAGGGGTCGGGCATGGTATCTTGTGAGTAAGTGGTAGGTGAATAGTGGTGAAGAAAGGAGAAATGGCCCCTGACTTATAGTATGGTTCGCGTTTAGTGCGCCTGGGCCTCTACAACAGGCACCCAGGCACCCAGGCACCACTCTGCCACCTGGGGTTACTCAGCAGCAGCTGAATAACTAGCCTAATGATGGAATTGGCATAGTGGAGCAAAGGATAATTGGACAATCCGTTAGGCCGTAAGCTTGATCGGCAGCCTCGGTGGAGCCGGCCCCGGTGCACTACATTAATCAATAAATACTTCAGGCCTCCCTCAGCTGAGCATCCCTCTCTCTTTTTTACCTTTCTTTCTCTTCCCGGAGAGCCAGACACCAACAAAATGCCGTCTCTTCGCCTGTTGTCGCGGCTTGCCATCGTAAGTTATTCTCTACTTTTGGTAGACATGGCTAACAAACCCAGGCGGTTGTCCTCGTCGCC
Source organism: Aspergillus calidoustus (assembly GCA_001511075.1). Classification (NCBI taxonomy): domain Eukaryota; kingdom Fungi; phylum Ascomycota; class Eurotiomycetes; order Eurotiales; family Aspergillaceae; genus Aspergillus; species Aspergillus calidoustus. Next base: position 748,023 of record CDMC01000013.1, on the reverse strand, counting down.
TGGTCCCTCCCCTGGCTCCACGGCCGCAAGCAAGCCCTTTCTTTGCTCGCAAAGAACAAGCCCGAAAATCTGCCGGAGATCAACAAGTTCTCCAGCTACTCGTACAAACTGGTCAACAAAGTCCGCAACTGCGAAGACGGCATCATTATCGAAGAGGATGCCTTTGCGATCCTCAGCTGCGACTCTGGCCGCGACCTCTGGAACACAGTCATGGGCACTTTCCACCCGAAGCGTGAGCTGATTCCCAATGGAAAACTTTGGATTTATCGCTACGAGGACGACGACGACTCTGAGAAGGCTCTGGCCCCGGTCGAGTTTGTGGGTTACCCGGGTGCCTTGTCGTTTCACCCGCTCGGCGTAGAGTACGACCGCGACACGTCAACGCTCTTCGTGTGCAACCACCACATTGAAGGCTCGCGCGTCGACGTGTTTACCCTCGACCTGTCCAAAATCACACCAGTTGCGAAACACAGACGCACAATCCTGCACCCACTAATCCGCACACCCAACTCCCTCGCCCTCCTAAGCGGAACCGAATTCTACGTCACCAATGACCACTACATCCGCCGCCGGGACTCGCCCCTCGGTGCCCTCGCAGAGACATACCTCGGTATCCCCGGTGGGACAGTGACATATGTGAACATCGCCTCTGAACCCATCGAAGTCCGGACCGTTGCGCGCGCGCCCTTCGCGAACGGGGTTGCGATCCTTAATGCCTCGACCGTCGCCGTGGCCGCGACATCAGCCGCCGAAGTCCGTCTGTATACTCGTCTAGACGACAACTCACTTGTACAATCGGGCGCGATCCCCGTCCCCTATATGCCAGATAACCTCTCAACAAACAGCGACGGCTCCCTCCTGATCGCCGGCCACCCGCACCCGCCAACACTCGATAAACTTGTCAAGCACCGTCGGGCCTGTATAGCAGAGGACGGGACGGTCCCGCAGGAGTGCTGGAAGTCGAATTCCCCGACTTGGGTCGCGAGGTGGACTGCTGAGCGTGGACTAGAGGATCTGTACGTTTCTGCCAAGGAGTTTGGGTCTGGGGCTACGGCTGCGAAGGATGCGAAGAGGAACGTGGGGATTATTACGGGGTTGTATGAGAATGGGATTTTGGTGTGGCGGGAGTAGATGGTTACCACGCTTGCTTTTTCTACAGGGCTTCTAAGGATTTCTCCGGTAGGGAGTACTATGAAGACAGTTGTGAAGACACATGGGACAAGCCCTATAGAGTAAAAGTGCGATGTGTGCGCCAATTCGATAGTCGGACACGAGCATGAACAGCCACTCCAGATCCCGCAAGCAAAGGTATTAATGATCTCCCTTGTGTTGAGCCAATCAACTCTTTCAATTCAAAATGTTCTTCATATCATCGCGTTTACGTACTACTCCATCCATACTCCATACCTTCTGGTGGCGTCGCCCTTCGTGCCTGACCACCAATGACGTCAAACCTACGCGAGTATATAAAACCACATCCACCATCCCACCCTCAACTTCAATCCGCCCTCAAAACCACAGTATTAACTAACCTTGAAATTGCTATCAACTATTCATGCGCTTCAACCTAACAACCCGCCGCGCCCTCTCCCTAATATCCAGAATGCCCTCGTACACCGGCTCCTGCACCTGCCGCAGAATCCAATACAACCTCACCCTCTCCTCACCCGACGATGCGCGCACCTCGCTGTGTCATTGTAGAAACTGCAAGGTGTGTTGTACCTATTTGCAATCTTGTGAGTTCGAAGTTGGGACTAACTAGGGTGCGTGATGGGCAGAAAGCATTCGGAACAAACTACGGCCTAACCGCCAAAATCCCCAAAGATGCGCTGAAGATCACAAGTGGCGCAACGAAGGAGTTTGCAGGTGATAACGGGTCCGGGTCGATTGTGCATCGCGAGTTCTGCGATAATTGCGGGAGTTTTATTTGCGAGTATGGGGTATGTCCTCCCTCCGCATGATTTTCCGTCAGCTGGTAAGATTTGATGGGGCATTGTGTTAACATATCTGGTTGCTTAGGACGCCGTAAAGGATAAATTCCGCTACCTCGTCGTTGGATCCCTGGATGATCCAGAGGTTCTGCCGCCCAAGGGGGAATTCTTCTGCCAGGATCGCGCGAGTTGGATGCCGGAGGTACCGAGTGAGTCTCTTCCTTCCACTTTGAGGATCTGGTGCTGATACTGATTCTGTAGATGTTTTTCATAAGAAGCAGATCAAGGAGTGAGGTTTTTGCGAGGCTAGGATGAGTCGAGTTTGTGGGGGGCGTTGGGATGGAGCGTGTCTATGAGTGGGTTGCATGATGATTATGGATGGATTAGATGATATCAGAGCGATGAGGTGTAGTAAGCATAGTAGTTATGGAAACATACATGAACTTGAGGTGGTCCAATAGAACAAGAATCACTATTGTTGGAGTCATTGGCGTTGGCCTGGCGTGTTGAATCGACCATGTCCATCCAAAGGCTCCATGTTAAACACCAGAAACGAACAATAGATAAGCCGAAAAAAAATACAAGATCAACAACGATGATTGGAGACACCTGATACAACTCGCAGCATCACTCGGCACGGTTAAAAGGCCCGGGGGATTCACCTTCCAGCGCAAGCCTTGCTATTTGTGGTGGGGGCCTAACACACCCACCAGGGGCGACGCGATAACAGACATTTGGTATTTGACAGCAAGAGTCGATCAGACAAGCGTAGCCCGGATCGCAATCGTCGTTGGTGGTGCAGGATACAGTCGGGCAGCCCCCTCCCTCGAAGCACACCCCCTCACCACCATCCGCGTCGATCCCGCAGCTGCAATATCTCGTCGGTGTGTCACATAAATAAAGCTCGTAGCTGCCGCATGTCTGGCCTGTGCAGCCTACCACGGGCGGGACGGTTACTGTTGTTGTTATGGTGGCGGTTACAGAGACGAAGGAGGTAGGGGTTGGGGCTGTGGTTGTTATGCGCGGGATGCCGATACAGGCGCAGGCTGAGCCGTAGATTCCGGGCTGAGTGCATGGTCCGAAAATGTAGGTTGGAAATGCTGTGGGGATGACGGTTACAGCTCGTGCTTCAATGTCAATGCCCCGGCGAAACGCGGGTCCCGTGACAGTGACGGTAGTTGTTACAGTTGCAACGGTGGTGGTGAGGGTCCTAAAACACGGTCAGGGCTTGCGCGCATAGGGATCAATACGAGGTGACTCTCACGCTGTGTCAGGGGTAACAGTCACCCTCTGGTAGCTGGAACAATCAGCTCGACGGGAGGGCTGGGGAGGTGAAAGCCCTAATTTGAGTTGGAGGGCACATGCGAGGGATCTGCCCAAGCATGGCAGGGGAGGGCCCTGGCCAGATACTAGCAAGCTGAAGATGAACAAGAGAACGAGCTGCTGTAGCATGTTGTCTTTGGCTGAGTGCCACTTGATGATTCCCGATGCTGACTTCGGCTACTGACGTGTGCTATTAGACTGACGCGATAAAGAGCGAGTATGGTGCAGAGCACATGCTGGGGCTATATAACATTTGTTCGAGTTTGGACCAGTTCCAATCCATCAGTTTTCGTTGAGCGGAATGTTCTTCGAAGAAGGTCTATACGTGGAGGCCATTGGACGCGGGACGGCATTGTACCGGCTGGAACAATCAAAGGCGGAGACTCGGAACCCTGATTCCAAATTTGTGGACCTCCTACTGGGCGGAATGTGAGCTCCAGATCTGACATGCAGAAGCAGCGTGGGTTGGCACGGACCCAATCCAACTTTACTTAGATCTGTACGACGTGCCGAATGCCCAGCATCAGAACCGACAGCGAAGGGGCTTCAGATGACCCCAGCGAAAAGCATCCTGGGATAAACGGCCAATATGAGGCAGCAAATTCGCCTCTGCTCACACCGGAGCCCCTATTTGAGGATACCCCCTGGTTCCCGCAATAATGCGCAGGGTCGATGGACCGTAAGACCACCTTGTGATATGTTTCCATTGCTAGAGTGCTGGGACCCGATCGGACCTCCTTATATCAGCCGTCGGGGACACCAATTGCAGGTACCTCAAAGATGGGTAAGCAGGTGCTTGATCGGCCTCGCAATGTTCAGGCCGCTTTCATTCACTAGGCGTTCATCGTCTGGGTTCACCAAGGCCAACGTGGGAAGCGTGCGGCAACCGCAGGTTTGGGCTCATGGTCCACTAGGCTTTGGCGCCATGCATCGTCACGCAGTAGGTTATCAATTGTAGGCTTGGTGTCGGGCAGACAACCCAGGTGATCGCGCCTAGTGGGAATCGATCATCTCGATCCGACCCTAGGACTCGTAGATCTGGATCGGAGAGAATCTGGGGAAGATTTAAGCAATTATGATGTGGTCATTTTATGGGTAGAAGCATGGCTATTGGCGGAGCCGTGCACGTATCGGTCTGCGAGCGAACCGTCCTGGCGAAAAAGACATTGGGATGCCGAGGGCTAGCAAGCCATCCTGGCGAATTTCCAACCGTGTGTAGGGCTGGCTGAGTCACAAACGAGATCTTATTAGCAGCTGTTACGTGGAATGGAGGGGAACGAGGACTCGTTCAACTTGCTGAGTCCCCTCCTGCAGGCCCGTCGTTGCGGGCTGAAGATATTGCATCCCCACGTTCAGAGATCAACTCTCAGGAGCTGCTGCCAGATGCAGAAGAAATCGCAAGCGCCCACGGTTGGGCTAAGGGGTCTTTCGGCAAGTGCGAGCGAGGTGCTCCCTTTGTGGAAGGAACTGCCAGCGCCACGCAAGGAAAATCCCCGGCTGCACTGGGACAAATCGTCCTCAAACGAACCGCGAGCACACCCACAGGGTCGTCACCATCGGAAATAACCCCAGATTATACTGCGGGGCTGATGAGGTTGGCGCCATTCATCGGGCATTCATGTTATGCTTAGTGCGCAGCGGAGCTTCCCCGACGTATCCTATATCGAACACTGTCACGGTATAACTCTTAGGTCTCGAATTGCCCTGTCCGAGGTGTATGTTTCTTTTGCTGCTTCGTTTCCTCTTTCATAATTTCATGATCACAGCTAGACTCACTATGAAGGTGCATGAATCGGACTATGCTGGTCAGCACAGCGGAATCGCGCGGTCCTCATCGTAGCTCCACTGGGCAGAAGAGATGTCCGGGTTGCCTTCAAACCCAACCCTCCAGTGGAGCAGCAATAAACCTTACAGGAGCGATGCATCTGTCACTACGCTGCCTGTTGCCGCCCGTCGAGAGGGTCAGAATTCATGATTTAGATCAACGCCCCAGAGTCGCCTGCGGATTTCCTCAACTTCTCACGTAGCCTTTCTTTTGTTTTCAGTGAAGACGGATATCAGAGGTCCTTTAGTGCTAGAGGTATCTAGGGTATTTTGCAACGGTTTCAATACCGCGCACAGGTTTCCTGACCTCGAACCGCAGCGCCATATCTATTGAGTGTCGACTCCCTCGACGGCTGGAGGCAAATGATGAAGCGAAGGTCGAATCCCCGAACACGCTAGGATAGGATTGCTCTCGAGTTGTGCAGAATCTTCTGGCACGGCACCCACTCCTAACAGACTAAGGCCGGCTAATCTCATCTGTAACAGGGGCTCGTCCCGCATTCCCGTCTCCGTCCCCGTGGACGCTCCATCTCCGTTCCCAAAACGGCAATTGTCGAAGAATCCGGGGTTTAGCATGCGCCAGGGTTACTCTCCGTGGGGAAACGAGATTAGGTCCTGCAGAGGATTCTTCATAACACCCCTTGGCCCCGCGCCACATCCCACTGCCGATGCTCCGTCACAGTGCCTTCCCCAATTTCACGAGCTTTCATTTATACACACGAATCATGAACGAAGCTATTGAGTACCACGCACACTCTTGGCGCTTGGCACCTCCGCATTTTATACTTGGATTCTTCAGGAAGCCTCAACTCCGTGTCAGCGGATGGCGAGAGAATGCACCGGTATGTCGAACGAGCACACCTCGGTGTACTTGGCTGGATGCCACATGTCCCGTGGCATCACGGACTCCGTCTCGGTTGATGGAACGCAAGGTATAAAAGCCAGGAGTAGATCGCCATGATCATCATCAAAACCAGCCCTTCAAACATCCCCACAGTCAAATAATCATGAAGAGCACTACTTCTCTCCTCGTTACCCTCCTCTCCGCCGCAACCCAGACAGCCGCCCACGGCTATGTCTCCAACATCGTGATCAACGGTGTCTCCTACCGAGGCTGGCTCCCCGGCCAGGACCCATATAACCCCAATCCTCCCATCGGCGTCGGCTGGGAGACACCCAATCTCTCGAACGGCTTCGTGACCCCCGAGGAAGCCTCCACCGACAAGATCATCTGCCACATCAACGCCACCAACGCTAGAGGCAGCGCTACCGTTGCTGCCGGCGACAAGATCTATATCCAGTGGGAGCCCCGCCCGTGGCCGGAGAGTCATCATGGTCCGGGTAAGCTATCCCTTCCCTGTTGGACCTCTTGGGTGCTATGCTAATATACCGGCTGCGATCTAGTAATCGACTACCTAGCCAATTGCGGCGCAAGCTGCGGAACAGTCGACAAGAACGACCTCGAATTCTTCAAGATCAGCGGACCGGGCCTAATCGACGGCTCCAGCCCCCCAGGCTACTGGGCCGACGACCAGCTCATCGCCAACGGAAACGGGTGGCTCGTGCAGATCCCCGCCTCCATCGCGCCGGGCAACTACGTCCTCCGCCACGAGATCATCGCCCTGCACGGCGCCGGAAGCCGCAATGGCGCCCAGCTATATCCGCAGTGCTTTAATCTAAAGATTACGGGATCCGGCAATGTCCAGCCAAGTGGCACGCTCGGGCCTGACTTGTACACCCCGACGGATCCGGGGATCTTGATTAATATTTATCAGGTGCTGACTAGTTATATTGTCCCTGGCCCGGCGTTGATTCCGCAGGCGGTTGCGATCCAGCAGAGTTCGTCGGCGATTACCGCGAGTGGGACGCCGACTCCTGTGTAGATCTTTGGCGGTTCAGTGTATGCATAGTCTTCCGCGCCCAGATGATTATGCTTTTGGGGTGGAATGTGTCGGATCTGAGTGATCGTCAATGTGTCTCTCTTGGATGGTGTAGCTCACTCACTTAACTCTTGCAATGAAAGTTGTCGTGGTCCAAGCCAGCCTTCACCATAAGAGGAGGGTATATAGCCTGACGTCATACCCACGACAAACACCTAGAACCTCAATATAGTCGCCCCGCCGATGCCAATTCATCCTGAGTAATGAATCACCCCTCCAAGACAGCCATGCAGCACATTTCCATTGACCCAAGTAAACTCCAACCCCCGACGCGGGATGAGTCGGTGGCGGAGATACCCCAGGGTCTCCCCGCAGCCAGAGCAAGCAAGAGACACCCATCAAAGCCTGGGAAAGAAAATGCATCAATCTATTTCGTGGGGACGGCGACAACTATCCTGTAAGTTGGTCAAAGAGAGGTTGTCCTGGCCTGGCTCTAACTCAAAGTGCAGAGAGTGGCAAGGAGTCCGAATCATGACAGATGTACGTGCCGCAAGGCCTTTCATTCCGCGCCTAGGTGGATTTGATGGTGTACTGTAAGTACTAACCTGGAATATGAAGCCAAACTTCCTACACGCAGGCGACCACGTCCATCTCGGCCCTGGCGTCTCTTCAAAGAGGAAGACAAACCCGGCAGTCGACTTGCACGACTTGCCCCGGATTGACCTCGTTCTCCTTTCTCATTACCATGGGTATGTATACATATAGCATACATTCATTATATCCCCTCGCTGTCAGGTTACCATGTGTCGCTGACAGCTACAGCGACCACTTCGACCAACATGTCGAGGCCTCCCTCCGCCGGAGCCTCCCGATAATCACAACGAGCCACGCGCGCTCGATCCTAACATCAAAGGGTCCGGATTCGTTTACGAATATCTACGACCTCGAACCATTTCAACAGATGATGGTCACCATCAAAGCGGATACCGGCGCAAAGGCTCCGCCCGCGTTAAGAGTGACGGGGATGCCGGGGAAGCATATCCCCGTCGCGAAGCCAATTGAAAAGTTGAATGAGTTTGTTGGGGCAGTACGTATCCGACCGCACCTAGAATCCATGTCTATATGGGATACAGATTAATGGAATGCGACAGATCCCCCCAACAAACGGGTGGCTCCTGGAACTCGGCTACGGCCACAGTGCTGCGGACTTCGCATCGGGCTACAGAATCTACATCACGGGGGATACGCTAATGGTCGACGACCTGAAGGAAATCCCGAAGCGGTACGGCGGAAACAACATCGACCTCATGCTTATCCATCTAGGCGGCACTACGGTCCCCTCGCCCGCGCTCTCACCGTTTACGTTGATGGTCACGATGGACGCGAAGCAGGGGGTTGAGCTGATGCAGCTTGTGAAACCAGACGTGACGGTTCCGATCCATTATGACGACTATGATGTGTTTGCGAGTTCATTGGATGATTTCAAAGGGGAGGTTGAGAAATCAGGACTTGGAGGTGGCGTTGTCTATCTGGATAGGGGCGAGGAGTATCGGTTTGCTGTGAAGAGTTGATTGTATTGTTATCTACGTTGTGGCTTTGTGGCTTGAAATGACAGGAATTCTGTGTCAGTTTTGTGTCACTTTGGGCATGATGGAGTAAGAATGACGTGTACATGTCCAGGTCGGCTGGTTCCGAGCCTCAGTTCCAGGCTTTTTCAGCCAACCCGCGGCAATTGGTGGATGATCGGCGGACACTGCATCGCGAACCGCCAATCAGAGTGCAATGTGAGACTATTCAGGCCAAGGGTCCCTGTCCTCGCCATCATTATGCATCTTGGAGATGGCAAGACCATTGGCGTTCCTGCTTCTTTATCAACGAGCTGTCCCTCAAAGCTGAAAAGGATCAGCACCTGGAGAGGAAAATAATCTATCACTTCTGTCACTCCGGGTTTCCTTAACTACACTCTACAAGATTCTCGTCCTTTTACTTGTCATTATTGCGATTTTGGCGTCAGCAAAATGTCCGCCCTCCAAACGCGCAAACCCGCCGCATCGGCAAACAAAGTCCCAACAATCCAAAGCCTGAAGGAGACAGGGCGGTCCATCTCCTATAATGCAACCCCCGAAGAGCACGACGTCCCGCGGACCGACGAAAAGAATACAATCGACCAGGCGCGCTGCGACCAGATGCTCAAGGCGTCGCTGACGGAGATGCTGAATTCGGGAGAAGTCAAGTCCGATGCGCGCGGGCGCAAAGTGCAGAATCTGCTCATGGAGACGCAGAAGGATCTTAGGAAGCAGCGGCGGCAGAGTCTGGGTGAGCCTCGGGCCAAAGCGGCGTTGGAGGTTATGGAGGCGAGGATGAAGTCGTGAGTGAAACGATATTGAACTTGACGATTCGACTCGACAACCGGACACTAAATGCAAGCATCGAACTAATACGCATTTGCGATCGCATTCATCGACACTACGACGATATTCGGAGACCTTCCCCGCCAATACACGAATGGATTCTCGGGAAGCCGAAGAGAGGGCGTAAGGCTGAGAAAGGCTGGAGGGATGTGCGATGCGATAGCGGCCCACTTTGACATCAAACAATGGCATAGTTAATCTAGTACCCACTGATGTTGCAATAATGTTAATCTCAACTACGGTTCTGCCACGTGTATGCGTTTTTGTCAGAATGACGTCCACTTGACTGTACAGTGCAGCTCTCTTATTGGGCGAGATCCCTGACAGATGCATGAAGTCATCTATTCCGGTCTATATAACAAATTATTGTATAGTTCAATGACAGCACGGTGCATATCATATAGCAGCCCTTCAACAATAAAAATGACTCTCCTACAAGCCACCCTCCGCCGCAAGCCTCTAACAGGCCCCCGCCTCCTCCGCAGTAAGCCCATCCACTCGCATCTCTCCCACTCTATTATCAACCCATCTAACAAAACATCCTAGCAACCCCCCGCCTCTCCCCAGCGTCGCACGCCTCGCATCCTCAACCCCCGAAGCAACCCCAGGCCCCTCCACAAACGCCAAAAACCCCCTATCCAGCGGCGGCGACAGCCAATCCATCAATCTGTCGCGCGGCAAAGAAGCCCGATCATCCGACACGGCCGACACACGGTCAACGCAGTCGCCGATCTCGTCACAGCCGGGCGAGATCAAGAGTGCGGCGCACGAGGGCGAGGAGCAGACGAGTGCCGATGCGCAGATTAAGAATGATCCGCGTGAAAGCGACGAGACTAAACGGGCGAATGTGGAGAAGGCGGGGAGGAGGAAGTTGGGGCCGGAGGATGATTAGTGATTTGCATACTAGGGTACTGTTTGTTTGAGTCGGGAGTAAATGGATCAGGCTGGTATTGAGATTGATACTGTACAGAATGCCAGATTATCCCATGCATCCTCCTTGGCTGGCCTTATCTCTTCTTCTTATCGTACACCACAACACCAGTCTTCCAAAAAAGAAAGACCGTTCAACGCGCCCCGTACTCAATAAGTAACCTCGCAATCTCCAAATCATGAGCCGCTATCGCCAGTAGTGGATTGCCCTCAACCTCCCGATCCCCATCCGCAGTAGCTTTATTCGGATCCGCCCCGCCATCCAACAAAACCCTCACAATATCCAACTGCCGATACCCAGCAAGATGCTGCGGCCTCACAGCCGCATACAACGGCGTATATCCCTCCTCATTCCTCGCATTCGGATCGGCGCCGTGCTCCAGCAGATACTTTATCGCATTCTCATGCCACCAGTGTCCGCCCTGCGCGAGAAAATGCAAAATCGTATCGCCCGGTTTGTAGGATTTGTCTGCGTAAACCCGGGAGGAGAAGAACACTTCTGGGCTGAGTTTCATGTCCGGTGTAAAGGGGGCGTTGACGTCGGCGTGGAACTTCTCAATGAGGAGCTTTAGCATGGGGAGGTTTGGGAGGGATCGCCGGGCTGCTGTGAGGAGGTAAGGGGGGAGCTTTGCGCCTAGCGAGCCCTTGCCGCCGTTGACCCAGCCGTCGCGGGTCATCAGGCTGCCGAGGCGGGAGAAGAGATCGACATAGCCGTATCGCGCCAGCGTTGAGAGGAAATCTGCGAGGCCAGACTGGTCGTCTTTCTCCAGGAGCTCCTTGGGTGTTTTCTCGAGGGCTTGGGCAATTTCTTCCTGGTGGCCGTGTAAGAGCATGTACCCGAGATCATGACTACTGATGTACTTGTCGAACTGTTTCTGCAAGATATCTGGGAGGTGCATGGACCGTAGCTTCATATAGTCCGATTGGAGCTCGTGGAAACTCCTCAGATGGAGCCCCTGCGCGTCCGCGAGCCGTGTAATCTCGACAGCCATCTCATCAGAGCCAGCGTATACCGCGTGCGTGATCGGAGTCGTACGGGTGATCTCTTCCGGTGCAAGCTTCGCGCCATGTGCAGCTAGCAGTCGGACAATCGGCGCAATGCTCGCAGTGTCATGCTCGGATTTGACCTCGTACAGCGCCATTCGCCCGCGGGTCCGCGGACCGTCGTCTCTGGGCTCGTGAGGCCGCGAATCGTCGCTTCCTAGCACCCCGGCCGCTGCGAGTTTGCCGAAGACGTTTTGGGTTTCATCCCCGTACTTCCACAGCTCCCTTTCCTTGATGAATTCCGAGCACGCGTAGAGGACGTCTTTACCGTCCGTATCGGTAGCTGAGGCGTTTGCGCCGGCGTCGAGGAGGACGGCGACGGTTTCGAGTCGGCCGGATCGCGCCGCCTCGTGCAGTGGTGTACGGCCACGTTTGCACGGGGCGTTGACCATGGATGTTTGTATGGCGGATGGGTAGTGGTCGAGGAGGAGTCCGACTATATTACTCTGTCGCGCCGTCGAGGCGATGTGTAGGAGGTTTCGTCCATCCTTCGTAACGACAGTCGTGCTTGCCCCTCTGGAGATCAATTTCGCGACGAGAACTTCGGAGACAGTCGCCGCGAGGTGGATGGGGAGGATCCCGTCGTGGTCTGGGATCTCTAGGCCAGCGACGAGACCGGCATCAAGAAGAATGTCGATTGGCGCTTTCTCGGCCCCCGGTGCAACTCGGAAATGATGCTCAGAGACGAGACTGCAGAGCATGTGCAGCGGCGTCTGTCCTTTGTAGTTCTGCACTACAGGTGAAACACCCATATCGATCACTTTCTTGATCGCGGTGATTATCGTTTCCTCGGGGATCGTGCCCAGGTTCGCGGCCAGGCGGTGCAATATCGTATCGCCCTTGTAATTCGTCATGTTCGGGTCTGCACCCATTCCCAAGAGGAACATTAGAGCCTCAAACTGCAGTCGATGCGGCCGGACCATATAGTGCAGCACACAGTTCCCATGGTAGTCCTGCGTGTTGATATTCGCGCCGCGCGAAACGAGATGTGGAATCATCTCGTCATAGCGATAGTTCGGCCGGTCGAACATCGCGCGAGCGAGCAACGTGCGCCCGTTGTAGTCTCGAGCCTCGAGATCTGCGCCCGCGGCGAGTAGGAGATCTACTCTCTCTTCCCAGTCGAAGGTGCCGTCGGCGACGAGAGTGATGGCCTCGCACCCGTCGTTATTTCGTTGATGCACGTCGATCCCGAGCGCCAGGATCTCGGGGAGGATCGGGGCCCTTGAGGTATGGCTCTGAGCAGCAATGTGAAGGAGCGTGTTCCCGTTTGCGTCGGTAAGGTTCCAGTCGGATACGTATGGCGCCAGTAAAGACGTGTTCATGCGGTGATACCTTACGTACGAGTGCAGAGGCGTCATCCCATCATTCGGACTCCGGATATCAAGTCTCGCGCCGTGGTTCATGACCAGTTTCAGATCGTCCTTTCGCTCCTTGATCTTATGGAAGAAATGCAGCGGCGTATTCCCCTTTTTATCCTGATAATTTGGATCTGCCCCGTGCTCAAGCAGGATGTCGACTATCGGAAGCCCGAGTCGCAGCGCATCGAAAAGCAGCGTGTATCCGTGTTTCGTAGCAGCGTTGACATCACATCCAGCTTCGAGGAGTAGAAGCGTTGATTGGCGTAGATTCTCCTGCTCCTTGGAGTCCTTGCCATCCCACATAAACCGGGTATCGCTTAATCCATGGAGAGGCGTCAAATCGGCCGTATCCCCATACATCGAATACCGCGTATTCATCGACTTGATCTCAACATCCGCGCCACGGCCAAGCAAGAACTCGATCAGCTCCGGGTCAGCCGACGACGCCGCGCAGAAAATCGGCGTGCTGCCGTCATGGATCGCATTTACGTCGATCCTCGGTGTGTCCAGGAGGACGACGACGACATCGAGATCGCCTTTACTGCTCGCTTGGCAGAGCGAGCGGGCAAGATCCTCTTTCTCGGCGCTCCATGCCGCGTCCTTGATGGCGTCGAGATCATGCGCGTTGCAGGCTGCTTGGAGGGGTGTTTGGTACTCTTGCTCCTCGTCGCAGTCTTCGTCGGCTGTGAAGAAAGCAATCATTATGAGGGCTACCCAGAACACAATGGCTACTTTCCAGCGGGCGTGCATGCTTGGCCTGTTCAGGGGGTCGCATTTTTTTGAGGGTCGAGAATGAGATTCACTTGTTGTTCTGCCTGGCTTAGGCGCCAGGGGCCAGCCGGGCCCAGTGCTTAAGCGGTTAGCCTACCCGAGGGAGGGTCGCCTAAGGTTGGGGGCCGCCGATTCCTTGGCGGGTGCTGTCGACGTATTCACAATCCCCTGGACTAGTCGCAGAGATCATCGGTAGATGACCATGCAGGGTCCAATTGCCATGAACCTTGACATTAGTTGAAGCGTAGACCAGCTTACTTGCAACCTTTCACACCGGCCCCCTTCTCTTGATCAATATCATTGCATTTTGCTATAATTGCCTAAAAGTTCAGTCGTAGGTGATAACTATCGTCTCACCAGCTTAATTGGTGCTGTTTCCGGCATCTGCAGGGTTAATCCAACCCTGCTCGCTTTCAATAAACGAAGAACATCTCGCCGTAAATCATCAAAATGCTCTCCATCGTTAGGAGCGATGGTGACCCGATAATTCCTCAAAAGACATACCACAACCGCAACAACTTCAATCTGCGAGAACTGTTGCCCAGGGCAAACGCGCGGCCCAGTTCCCCAGGCAAAGAAACTGTTGAAGACCTTGGCGAAAAGCTCTCGCCCAGACTCAGAAGAAGAGTTGGAGGTGGAGATCCATCGACCAGGGTTCCATTCAAGAGCGTCCTCACCCCAGGACTCGGGGTTGGTATGCAGCGCCATGGAGTTGATGTTGATAGGCGTGTTCTTGGGGATTAATAGCTCCGTGTCGTTGGAACAATGCAATATCTGGTCTTGTGCCGCCGTCTGCCTGACAATTGTTGGAACTGGTCCGTAGAGCCGCAGGGTTTCATACTGTCCATGTTTAGCACGCATACTCGAGCACGAGGAGCCACTGCACTCACCAGGATCGCGCGTATCCGCTTGCACTCGGGATAGACACCATGAAAGTCGGGCTTCACGTCATCTGTAGATGAGGCGAGAACAGAGTCTACTTCCTCCATCGCCCAGTCCTGCCACTCGGGGTATATCGCCAGGAGGTGGATAATATAAACCAGGGCGCTCGCCGTCGTCTCATGGCCGGCAAATATGAACAAGAAAAGATTGCCGGCAATCTCACTCTCCGAAAAATCACTCCCGCCCGCAGGAGCCAGCATTGACGAAAGCAGGTCGTTCTGCGATCGAGTCGATGCGGTTGGTTTTCGATGCTCCACAAGGCGTCTTATGAACTCGCTCAGGGCTCGACGGTGCGATCCTGCCTCTTGTGCTGGAGGCATTGGGCGGAACTTTGTAAGGCTATGCAGGTACCGCGAGACGTGGTGCTGAAGTGATGGGACATTCGTTGCGTCTGTCGCTTGACTGTCCTTGTCGTTGTTCAGGTTGAAGCATGCTTGAATTAGGACTTCCAAGCTCAGCGTCGCCATATCAGACTTTGTACAGTGTACCCCCTGTTCCAGATCCCACCCTCGAAACATGGCGGATGCAACGGAGTAAGCCTCATCCCATACCGTTCTATATGTCTTCTCATGGAACGCCTTTGACGTGAGCCGACGATGTCTCTGCCATTCCTCGCCATCTACCTGAAAACCATCAGTACCGGGGGATACCAAAACTACTACGTAGGTATCATATGCGCTTCGGTCGACCACCCACTTACAGTCGCAAGATTTCTCCCAAACTCCTCCAATCTCGCCAAAAGCCGATTCGGCTTGGGAAAGTCATTCCTCCGATCGAGAATTTGCTTTGCAGCTTTCGCGTCTGCGACGTATATTTCGCAGCCGGTCGGGGAAGCGAGAATGAAGATCTTTCCATATTGCTGGTGGATGGAGAACTTCTCGCCGAAAGTCCAACTTCCTTGTGCGACTCTGACGAAGGGAAGGTTGAGGATTGCCTTTGGCAGGAGGTTGCGATCGATGATGTGCTGGAGCAATCTATGCGCGGGGCCCCATCGGCGTATTGGGCTGATGATGATTGGGAGATTTAGCTCTCTTGCGCGTCGCCAGTGATTGTACAAGGGCCATCCCGTAGTTGACAGGCAGTAGCCCAGAATGATCGTCGGAAGGAGCAACCAGAGCATCGCGTGGGGCTAAGAAGGCCGCTTCAGTTTGGAGGAAGGAGCGCCGTTTGTTGTGTAGGCGTCAGATCCGCGAAGGGGAGCCATCTTTTTATGCAGGACGGTCCGATCGAGAGGCGAGTGGCCCAGGAATCTGACGAGAAGACTGCGGAGCTGGGCGGATGCATCTATTTTAAACGAGATGACAGCCACTGCCAGAGATCTCGTACTCGTACCAGACGCCCAATCTGGAAGGGCCGAGGCCTTGGCCCCAAGTACCCAGCCGAAGGGGTTGGAGAGTAGCAAGACCTGACTCCCTGATATGGTCAAGGATAATACTCGGCTCTCTTGGTGGACCTGGAGTGTCAGCCACAGGGCGATAAACCCATGAGCATAATCGGCCCCTTATCTTAGAGCTTGTGGCGAGGTGACGCAAATCTACTCCCAGGTACGGTACTCCGTCGAACTCCGCGGCGGTATCTAAGGTAAAGAAAGAATATCTATCCTCCGCTCTAGTTTTCTTAACCGTGTAAAGTGCAATCGTACAGCTTTTCTCGATTTCGCATCTACGATCTGGCATACATATATTGCGAGAGACAGCCATGCTCAGTTGACAGTGCCAAGTCATGCCACGCGACCCACAGCTCCACTCTGGCCCACCGGAGGGAGATAAAAGATTGACAATTCCACAATAAGTCCATAATGAAGGAAAAAATTTTCAAAAAGATATTCCGATACGGGGAATCGAACCCCGAGCTGCCGTGTGAGAGACGGCGATGTTAACCATTACACCATATCGGATCTTGTTGAAGAAAGTGGTCTTCCTTTGTCATGATACGCCTGTGCTCCTCTTGTAGATATGACGCGAGCAACCCTGTACATGCCTTTTGAACATGCTGAGTGAATATTCCAAAGCTTCTCTAATATTCTTAGCTTAGCTCTTGTGTGCGAAGCGACGGGCTAGAGTTAGATTTATAGCGTAGGTACTTGGTTCATACGGGAGTCTCTCCACGAAAATATAACGTGAAGGTCAAAAGGCCAACAAGGATGGTAACGAGCTCTTCCAACGCGCGATTTCATTAACCACTTTCTAGTTTGTCCATCACGACCCTTATCATCACCTCCAACAACTACAGCCATATGCTTCTCAATCCCTATGTGGCCAGAGCTTTCAGGCTGCACTCTGCTCTGGGTTCTGTGAACGTGGTTGGCAACATTGCCCGCATTCGTGTGCTTCCACTGACTGCCAAACTGAGCGATGCAAGTCAATACGAGGAGATCTGCTGTTTCGTACTAACTTATGTTAAGGTCTTGGTAGGGCTGAGATGTTCGGTTTCTCAATCGCGTTTCAGACAGTCAGCTACATTCTGTACGTGTCCAGTCCGGACGTCGCGCAATACTTTCTACGTTCTATCACTCTTCTCATCCAGCCTCAAGCTTACAATAGTTTAGGTTGCTGCA
Organism: Aspergillus calidoustus; assembly: GCA_001511075.1. Taxonomy (NCBI): domain Eukaryota; kingdom Fungi; phylum Ascomycota; class Eurotiomycetes; order Eurotiales; family Aspergillaceae; genus Aspergillus; species Aspergillus calidoustus. The sequence continues at coordinate 731,052 of CDMC01000013.1, read as the reverse complement.
GTTCTCGATGCCATCGGGTCAACCAGGTTTATTCTCCCTCAACAGGTTCTCATTGCTAATGCCACAAACCCCGTCAACCGTGCTTTCTGCTCCACTCTCCCTGAGTCTATCACCTAGATTCCTGCTCTGTACCTCGGCTCCATAATCTGCGAGAGGTTTCCCTACAACGGTCGTTTACGAGAGGGATTCTGTATTAATTTCGAGTATGCGCTTTCAGCTTCTGCTGGGATGCTCTTTGATACCATAATAGACCATAATCATGTCCATGATCGTAATAGTTGACTATTCTTCTGACTCCGCATCCACATAAAGGCCAAATACAATGCCATTGTGGTGTCAGTTACAAGGCATAATCAATCTGAAGGCTACCATGAGAAGACGTGTCATATATTCTGTGTTGATGTCCGATTCAATCTTCGCCTCGTAGAGTCTTTGTCCCCATTCTTTGCAACAGAACCTTTGATCCCGACGCCTAATACAAGTCAATTCCGGTAACCTTTCATAACAGTAAACAAAGAAGTACATCTATATCTATGTACCCTCCCCAGGAAGGTCACACATCCAACCCCCCATACCCTCCACCCACCCCATTCCAACTCACGCGCAACAGTGCCAGACAGGTGACAGCGGCACCCCAATCCACCCTGAATGTCTGACACTCCATCCTCTCCAGCCCCGTCAACCGGACTAGGACGCGCAATCCCCCTCCCAACGCAAACGCTCTCCTTCCACACCACCTTCCTCCCCGCAAAAATGAACGGCCCGGACTGGACCGGCATAGCCCTCACAGGTAAAGTCCCATCGCTCCTCCCCAAACGCCCGCGCCAACAAGCCGACGAAGCCCTAAACATCATGGCGGACATCTCGCGGACGATCAGCAGGGCGGGCTGTGCGAATTTCGCAATCATGCTTGGGTTCTGGGCGCCGAGTGCGAGTTGGCTGCTGTATGTGCGTGCGACGGAGCTTGCGAACCTCCCTTCGTCGCATACGCGGGGCAGCACGTGGATTGAAGACATCAGGCGGAAGGTTGCCTCGTATGTGCCCCATGAGGACCTCGAGGAAATGGAAATCAATAACCGGTACTCGATCCCGTGGCACTATCCGCATACCGGGAAATGGATGCATCTAAGCCTTTTCGTTGTGTATCGGGGTGTCCCATTTGTCGTGCAGCGTGATGGGAAGCTGAATGTGGATGAGTGGAGGGGGGTCATTGCGCTCAAGGAGCATGATGAAAAGTACAAAGGCAGGTATCTTTCGCCGATGAGGTTGGCGCCTAGTGAGGCTGTTCCTGATATTGAGAGGGCGCTTAAGGAGTTGGTTCGTTCGAGAGTTGGGAAGGTTGTTCGGCGGTTGTCGAGGTGAGTGGCTGCATTTGTATACTTGTTTTGGGACCTCTGGACTGAAGCAAAAGTATCTTTGTGGATTTCTACACCATCTATAAATCAACGTTATTGTTCCTATCTCGTTCAATATTCTATAATCACTGAGATAGAATTTCTTCCCTAATATGGCTTAAGCTTATGTTGACCTTATTAGCATTCTAACTACGTTATTATACTGTTTTTATATACTGTGTATAAATGCGAGAGTGTAGGAGCAGCACCAGAAAGATAGCTATCACTATTCCTCTACAGTGCCAAGGGAGTAATGACCTGATATCCATGACAACAAAACCTCCCTTTTACACCCAGCCGTCAATGATATGCTCGTCCTTGTGATCCTTTGTATCAGACAACGATGGCCAAAAAATAGAGGCCATTATCAAGTCTTTGATAACGTCTTGTTCCAATATTGTGTGTTGTTATTTGCATTGCCTCTTATCCCCACAAACGACATTCAGTCTCTCTAGTCCATTGTGATAGGAGACAAAAACAACGGGTTTACTGCCAAAGGTCCTTGTTCTTCCATTGTATCCTGTATGGACAATGCCCAAATATTCTATATAAGTTCTCAGAATCCCAACCCTATCCCATAATCATTCTCATCACCCACCAACCACCTTTCAATCACTCCTACAAAATCACAACATCATCTCAAATACCCAAAATGAACGCCCTCAAACCCACAGCCCCCGTCGACGTAATTTTCATCTAAACGACCGACCCAGCCTGTGTGATGCTCGTCTGGACATGCGAAGGCAAATCCGTGCACCCAGCCAGCTTCCTCACAATCCGCTTCCAGAAGGGGCAGTACATCGAAAACAGCTATCTCGAAGAAGGCGGAATCCCAGATAGCGGCAAAGCGGACCCTTTCCATAAATCTGCGCACTGGATCGCGAGCATCCCGTTGGATTATTATCGCAAGATGGTGATGCTTTCGCTTCCGCATCTTGAGGATTGGTCGGTTAACGTCCTCCTTGATCCGTTGAGGCGCGAGGGGTTTCTTGATGCGTCGAAGGCGAAGGAGTTTGAGGGGGAGCTGATGAAGATTCTTGCAGGGAATCGCGTGGTTGTGTTGAAGAAGGAGGCGGACGAGAAGGCTAAGGAGGAAGCGAAGAAGAAGAAGAAGAATGCGGAGAAGAAGGCGTAATCACTTTGCCCTTGGGTTTCAGGTGAGTTGACTCTCCTTTCTTCTTGTTGCTGACTTGGGTTCTCTAGGGCCAACATGACCGTTTTTCATCTCGTTTTGAAGAATTGGGCTTTGCTCACTCTAGGCTCAAGGGCGTTTCCCGATAGAAAAGATATCATCAAGAAAAATGAAAATGCTTGATCACATTTACTCAACTTCATAATACAAATGTAGGGCTATCCCAGTAGTAAACCACGTAGTCAATATATCATCTAGCACCGACATATAAACAAAAGCAGCGTACCCCACCATCCCACTGCGCCAAGCTATACAAGACTAACCTAGGCAGCAACAGCAACCGCCTCCAAAATCCTCTTGAACAACCTCTCCGAATCCTCCGGCAGCGGATCGGCCAAGCCCATCGCCTGATCCAGATCCGCCGGCGGATAAATCAGCGTCCGATTAATAAACCCCTTGACGCGCTTCGCCACATCCCCCGTATATTTCACCTCGCGCTCCCATCCGAGACAGATGACAGTCCCCCATGTCCCAAGGTCCAGGCAGCACCCGTATGTTTCGTGCGAGTACGGTATGAGTGGTTCGCCGAGGAGATCGGCCGCCGCGTTGTGGCCGGATACGCGGCCCATGGGGATGGCGTGTTGGCAGGACATTAGGGCGTAGTTGCCGAGTTTATCCGTGGCGGCGTGGGCGGTATCGCCTGTTGCTAGAATTTTGGGGAACGATGGGACGCGGAGGTGGCTGTCGACTTCGAGGCGGGAGAGGGCGTCCTTGGGGGCTGGGATTTGCTGGGTTAGGGGTGTTGCGCGTACGCCCGCAGTCCAGATGGCGGTCTTGGTTTCGATGCGTTCACCAGAGGCCAGGGTCACGCTGTCTGTGTCAATGGTTGTCACTGGAGAGCCGATTTTGTATTCGATGCCGAGTTCGGTCAGGGCCTGCGTGATGACGGGGCGTGGGCCGGGTCCGAGCTCTGGCCCGAGATTGTCGGCGCTTTCGACCACGATGATCTTCGTGTTCGGGGTTGGGAGGCGCTTGGGCAGCTCGGTTGCGATTTCGATGCCTGTGAATCCGGCACCGCAGACAACGATGGTATCGCGAGCTGGGCTGGCGGGAAGGGATGCCAGGCTGTTGAGGTGAGCTTCGAGCTTGGCGGCGGCATCGAGGGAGTCGATGTCGAATGCATGCTCGTGGATGCCGGTGATGGACTTTGGTCGAATGATAGAGCTTCCGGCTGCTAGGATGAGCCGGGTATACGTTATAGTTGATTCCTCTCCGGATATCGATTTCACAAGGACGGTATTGTCTTGAGCGTTGATGGTTTGCACGATTCCTTGGACATGTTCAATGCCAGCTTCTTGGAAGAGGGGCTCGAGAGAGGCGGTCATATTGGCAGCATTGGCCTCGTAGAGACGCGGACGGACCACCAACGAGGGCTTTGGAGAAACGACAAGAACCTCAAGCTCGTCCTCTCTCTTGACCAGCTTCGCGAGGCGCTTCGCAGCAAGGGCGCTCCAGACACCGGCGAATCCGGTACCGATAATGAGGATTCTCTTGGACATGTTGTTTTGATGGGATGGTCAGATATATTTGATAGACAAGATGATGTATGCTATTGCAAAGTAGTGACTACGAATTATATCCCAATTTTATACTCCCTCCCACACAGAGTCGCCATCCCGGCAATCCACCACTGACCAATGAGCAACCGGCGCCGATCCGGGTATCCAATCCAAGCACAGCGGATACCCGCGAGACCCCGAGTTGCCGCACGTCTTCAACGCGACGACGATCCACCCCTCACCAGCCTCATCCTCTTCTTTCCCCATGACAACCCCTACGAAAAACTCCAAGGCGACGCGCTCCTCACTGGCCTGTCTCTCCTGTCGCTCGCGACACTTAAAATGCGACGGGAGGCGACCGTGTTGTAGCCGCTGTGCTGAAGCCGCTCAGGAATGTAACTATGCGAGATCGAGGCGGGGAGGGCTGGATCGGGCTGCGTTGGCGGAAAGGCGGAAGAGGCTTGCTGCTAATTCGAGTGGGAATGGGAGTGGGAATGAAAGGGGTGTAGACTGGGCTTACAATGGTGTGCCTCCTGCGCCAGCCGATCTGGGGCTGTCGTTGGAGGCCATCGACACGAGTTTCGGTGGCGGTCTGCTCGATGGGATCAACGTCGACAACTCTTCACGATCACCTGCCTCTATTCACGTCCAAATGATCACTATTGAGCATGATTCATTGATCGACTCTTACTACAAGAACTTTCACCAATTCCACCCCTTCGTCTTACCCAAGCGACACATGACAAGACACTACCAAGATCCCAGCAGACAGCCCAGCTGGCAACCACTGATCGCAGCTATGCGCCTCATCGGACACATATACGCCCGTCGCGAATGGTCTACCGAGTTAAAAGATCATATTGAAGCCTGTTGCGCGCAGGCTAGCCCATCCGACCCCATCATAATCCAGGCTCGGCTTTTATATTCCATCGCCCTGTTCTGGTACGACCAGAAGAACCAGGCGAAGAGTGAGTCCGATGATGCGATACAGCTTGCTTTGAATCTGCAACTATCTCGCGAGGAGTTCGCCATACAGTACGGCGGCGACGATCCTGTCCTTGCAGAGAGCTGGCGACGGACTTGGTGGATGCTGTACATAGTCGATGCGTACTACACGGGGACTCTGGGAACCATGGAGATGCGTGCCGTGGATGTTAATGCAACGGTCAAGCTTCCTTGTGAAGAGGACGAATATGAGTCGGGGGTATGTTGGCACAACTTCTTTTTGGAGACTTTTACTAACCTTTGCAGGTAATACCTGAGCCCAAGTCGGTCCAGGACTTTGACTGCCGAGAGTTCGCCTCTGATGATATCGTATTCTCCTCCTTTGCGTACCTCATCGGCGCCGTTCGATGTGCGGCATTGGCAATAGCCATGGTGCCCAGGCGTGCGGCCAAAGAGGACTCGATGCATATAATCCAGGCCGCAGACTCTGCCCTTGACGGGTGGCTGCTTCTCCTGCCGAAGGGTCAGAAGCAGGTGATGAGCAAGACGGGAGAAATTGACGAGCTGATGTTCCAAGCACATCTCCTTATTCACGTGTGAGCTTCCTGTTTCTCCCTCCATTGATTCAGAACAACCTGACAAATCGACTGACAGCAATGCAGGGCAACAGTCGGAATCCATCGCCCCCTCTCCGACCTAAAATTCAACCCGGTCGAAGACATCTCCAGCTGCGCCCGCGAGCCACCCCCCGATATCCCAGTGCCCGACCTAATAAACGTGCACACAGCGCGCGTCATGCGCTCCGTCGAAGCCCAAATCCGCCTCCTCGCTCTACCATCCCGCCCATTCAGGCACACGCCTTTTACGACGTGTATGGTTAGCGAGGGGACGCTGGCTCTGCTGTCGGCGTGCCACTTCTACCTCAAGGGCGCGAAACTCGCGATTGCGAGAGATCAGATCCGCATGACGATTGGGTGTCTCAAGGCGTTGGGTGAATTCTGGCCGCGGACTGCGCGGAATGTAAGGGAGATTCAGACGATCGCGCAGCACGTGTTAGGCGTTAGACTTCCTAGAGGTGCAGGTACAGGGACTAGCAGTACTACAACGCCGGGGTCTAGCGATCTCCCGCAGCTTGTTGGCGGTGCAGGCGATGGGCAGGGGAGTGGGAGTCTTGGGTCCTCCGAGGGTGGTGACCCTGACCTATCAAGCAGTGAGGCAGATCCCATTTCGCTTTTGGGTTCGATTGATGATCTGTGTGGGTGGTATAATCTCGCCGGCGATCTCAGTACGGATCTTCCGTGGGAAATGGTCAATGGATTATGAATTCTGTGCCGGGTTCTTGATGCTACGAACTGTATAACTGGGCCCGATTGCCTGGATGTAATACACATGGGCCTTGGCCTTCTCTCTGCTCAATCCGGTGAAAAACAATATGAATGTATGATATAAGGTCTCTCACGAAGTTTTCATAACCCCTGTATCTACGTATATCTGCCCAATTAGTCGAAAGGGTGATCAGCGTTGATGCAATCGCAAGATGGACACGCACGGCGCGCAGTAGCAGACACTCGACGAAGAGGTTGCGCAGGAGTGGATGAGTTTTCTTGCTGTCGGGAAAGAGGTCTTTGATCTCGGCAGTACATTACGACGCATAAAATGAATGTTGTAGATGCATGCATACCTATCAAAAGACGGGAATACTGATTCGTTAAGTGGAAGTTTATCTCTGAAACCCATGCACACGTTTGGCCATGGAGTCAGAAGGGGTCTGTACTCTAAGCGCTAATAGTAATCCGGTCCAGTTGGGAATTGGGCGTATTTTGTTTTTGCGGCTCTGTGGGACCCGGATGGATTCGCAGAGCATTACCCTGCTGTGGTTACTAGGTAGATCCTAGCCGTTGCTTATTATTGCTCCCAATCAGCTTGCAGTCTGCCAGCCTCATTCCTGGACCTCCTCGTCTTAGTGGTTGTTTTGCTCTAGGATCATGAGCAGCCGACGCTTGAGACTCGAGGGCGGCGCTTAGAGGTGTAACAAACAAACCAGATACTCCAGCCAATAGTACATTTCGATGGCGCTGATGACTGTGCCGCACCCTTAATTACACTTAAAGTTGGCTGGTGCCTCGCCTCGCTTTACGCATCTTTGACTCTGACAAGTTGAAATGCGTCAGGCACCTCCACAATTGCTACTCCGTACAATGAATACTTATGGTCACCGTGGCCAACGGCCTAGGCTGAAATCTGTTTTGCATGTCGCCCTGTTTCTCATGGGGGTCTTCTGGGTCTTTCGACTCTTTCACAACTATTGTAAGTTTAACCGCCTGCACCCTGCAACCTCATTAGAGTGAGCTCATCAACATATCGCAGCACTCGGTGCTCAACAACCCCAACCAAAAGTCGGCAAGGTCATGTCAGTCCATGGCAACCATTCAGTATACGAGAGGACACTCGCTACTCATGAACAACACAGTCGCCACTGGGGTTACCCGCTTTTCGTGCTCAAAAGCCCCATGCTGGACGGGTACTGGAACAAGCTGGCCATACTTCTCTCAGTGATGTTGCAGGAGCTGGCAAAACCAGATGATCAGCGACTGGAGTGGCTGTTGTACGTGAACTATCTCGATTTTGACGCATTCGCATTCGCTAACCTACTTGATGTTTACAGTTGGTCCGACGCCGACACAATAGTCATGAACCCCAACATCCCGCTAGAAATCTTCCTCCCCCCACCTCAATTATCTCACATCCATCTACTCCTAACAAAAGACTGGAACGGCCTAAACAACGGCGTCTTTCCAATCTGCGTGCATCCCTGGTCCGTCGAGTTCCTCACCGCCGCAATCTCCTATCCAATCGTGCATCCCGACATCCCTCTGTACTGGCCCGACCAGTCCGCGATGAACAACCTCTTTCAAGAAAACGAATACTTTGCCCACTCGGTCGTCTACGTTCCACTGAGATGGTTCAACGCCTACATGCGATCGCCAGATGGAGAAATGTTGAACTCGGACTCGCCGCCGCAATACCAGGTGCATCCGGGGGATTATTTGGTGCATTTCCCGGGGACACCTGCTGAGCATCTGGAACGGACGCTGGGTCCGTATCTGGATATTGCGGAGGCGCATCGGGCGGAGTGGGAGGTTCCGCGGGAAGAGACGCAGTATGCAAGGGAGATTGAGGCATTTTGGAAGAAACAGACGCCTGTCGTCCAGGAAGTGTAGTGTAATATGAGTCATGTATCTTTTGCAATCCCCTGGCATCTTGTTCTGTTCCTCCTAAGCAATTCATAATAGATTACACTACTGTATACATAGACTCGCTCTCTCGTTAGTAGCTCTGAGCCACCCAAGTGATACTGTCGGCTGATAGTTTACGGGTACCACATGAAGATCACAGCAGGTGCAGGTCCTCCAGAGGTTATCCATCTACGTTCCCTCTCGATTCAATGGTTCCCAGGGCCCTGCAAGAGTGAGATATATTCCATGTTGTCTTCTCTATAATGTAAGAAGAGAAACAGCAGCTTAGCATCGGCCTATAAGATACGTTCATCCACCATGCCTACAAGTTTCCAACAGTCGGAGCTAGTCGGATTTGATGACCTGGTCAAGTTGGCGTCCAGGACGAAAATGACCCGTCATGCATATGCGATTGGTAGAACATGTAAAGGGCGTTAACCTGGAGGGCGGAGCTGCCCAAGGCCTGGGAGCTAAAATATTCGCAGGCAAGCTTTGGTAGAGGCAGTGAACCAGCAGCAATTCCGTATAAGCTCAAGCCACATTGGAGCAAGGTGAGTATTTAATACGCCATATCGAATCATAATGATTCATTTACAAGTGCTATACTATTTCAGGTAAGGGCGCCCGATGCCGAACATCTTTTCCCCGCGGAAAACCGATCCAAAACCCCTCCAACTGTCAACTTAAATCGACTTTCCTTCGCAATCAACCACCCTTTCTCTGGCAACACAGGGCAACAATGGCACAGACCACACTATCAAGTATCTTGCACTACGCCTCATTGGATCTCACACCCTATGAATTCCTCTACAAACACTTCCACAGCAACCCGGAGCTCTCCCTGCAAGAACGCGCCACCTCGGAAAAGATAGCCGCACATCTACACAAGCTAGGCGCCTACGAGCTGCACACCCACATTGGCGGGTACGGCCTGGCCGGCGTCTTCCGAAATGGACCGGGAAGGACGATCCTTCTCCGTGCGGATATGGACGCCCTCCCCGTGCAGGAACTCACGGGCCTTCCGTACGCAAGCACCGTGCGCATGCGCGACGCCGACGGGGTCGAGAAGCCTGTTATGCATGCGTGCGGACACGATATGCACATGACGTGCCTACTCGCTGCGGCGGAGACACTGGTGCGGATCCGGGACTCGTGGAGCGGGACGCTGATTGTATTGTTTCAGCCGAATGAGGAGCGCGGGGCGGGCTCGCAGGCGATGGTTGATGATGGGCTTTATGAGAAGATCCCCAAGCCTGATTTTGTCTTTGGGCAGCATGTTATGAGGCTTCGGGCTGGGACGATCGGGTCAAGACAGGGCACGATTATGGCGGCTTGTGATAGTATGAAGGTTACGGTCTTTGGGCGCGGCGGGCATGGCTCGTTACCGCATTACACGGTTGATCCGGCGCTGCTGGCTGCGCATATTGTCGTGCGACTGCAGGGGATCGTGAGCCGCGAGGTTGATCCGAGTGATCTGGCGGTTGTGACTGTGGGTAGTCTGCAGGCCGGGCAGACGGAGAACATCATTGCGGATCGGGCGGAGATTGGGCTTGATTTCCGGACGGTGAAGCTCGAGACGCGCGAGAAGGTCATCGCTGCGATCAAGCGGATTGTCGAGGCCGAGTGCGCGGCCAGTGGCTCACCCAAGCCGCCAGTCTTTACTCCGACGAGGCGCTTCCCGCCTACGAATAATGACCATGAAGTCGCTGCTGTTCTGGCCGCTTCCTTTGCTGAGCATTTCCAAGGTGACTTTAATCCCGACACCGAGCGGACGAATGTCAGTGAGGATTTTCCGACACTGGCAACAGCCATCGGTGTCCCATCTGTCTTCTGGTTCCTTGGGGGGATTGACCATGCGCTGTGGGATCAGGGGCAGACAGAGGAGATTCCAGGCAACCACTCTGCGCTGTTCGCGCCGGTAATCCATCCAACATTGAAGGCCGGCGTGGATGCATTATGCATTGCAGCCTTGACGTTTCTGAGGAAATAGACAGCGAAGATGATCGATTGATGTATTAGCTCTCGTACTCGTACCGTAATCTGTTCCCGGCAACTCGGCAGATCCGTCACGGCAAATCAAACTTTTCGCCCCCAAACCTTGAACTCTTGACATGAATGAATCCAGCGGTATCAGAAACGAGGATGCCTATTTGTGGGAATTCTATACGACGTACAAAGCCCCAGTAAGAGCAATCGAATATCGAATCGCCACATGCTGTGATGTGAGCGTCCCAACGCCGTAATGCCCACGCGTCGCACGCACCGCAAGTCGAGACATGGTTGCAAGGCCTGCAAGCAGCGCCGAGTCAAGGTGCGCCACCCTCAGAAGATTATCCGTTTCAATGCATTAACCAAGTTTACAGTGCGACGAAGTAAGGCCCGTCTGCTCCAACTGCAGCCAGCGTGACGAAACATGCGAATATGTCGCTGAATCGTCTCTCATCTGGGCGGCAGACGAGCCCGCGCGACCGCGGAGCCGGCGGCGCAACAAGCCTTCCAGAGAAAGCACCGTCGACGCGTCGCCGAGTCCCAACGCGCCATTCTGGCTGTTGGGAGGGTTCGCCGATGGATCAACGCCGTCGACATCGACGGCAACGTCAACCGCAGTCCCGACCGTCGACCTGACGCAGATGCGACTACTGGTCAACTGGCAGAACGAGACATGTCAGTTCTTCTCGCGCGACACAGACACCCGCATCGTCTGGCAGCTGCACCTCGTCGATGAAGCGCTCAAATCGCCCTCGCTCATGCATGGTATTCTCGCCGTGTCGGCCTTGCACTTTGCGCTCTCCGAGGCTCCCTCCGAGCAGCCGTTCTGGCTCGAACTGGCCACAGCGCACAAAGGTCAGGCGCTGCATGCGCTCCGAGAGGGCATTCGGCAGGTCACGCCAGAGAACTCGAGAACGCTGATGGGGCTCTCAGCCCTCGTTGTCGCCTACGCCTTTGGCTCCGCCCTGACGGCCGTCTCCGAAAGCGAGAAACCAGGTCTCGCCGCCCTGAACAACGTGTTTGTCCTGTGTCGCGGCGTGCAGCAGATCACGAGCAAGGCGCATTCCTTCTTGTGCACCAGCAACTTTGCGCCACTCTTCACACCAGGCGATCCCCCCGTCCAAATCCCTGACCACGTCCAGCGCTCGCTCGACCATCTCGACCGACTGAACACGGACTGCCTCCACGCAGGCGCACACGACGCAGCGACCTATACCCGCGTCATTTCGGCCCTGCGTGGCCTATCTGCGCACGCCTTTGCGCAGCCGAACTCCATGACGCTTCCGGCGGGATGGGCGATTCGCGTGTCACCGGAGTATCTAGAGTATCTGCAGGCGAAAGCGCCGCTAGCGCTTGTGGTCCATGCGCACTACTGTGTGTTTCTGCATATGGCGCGCTGGAATCCATTCTTGCAACTGTGGGGAAGGGCGGTTTTGGAGGATGTGCTTCAGCTTTTGGATCCCAGCTGGATGGTGCATGTTGAGTGGCCGATTCGGGAGGTCTTGGGAGAGGGATATCAGAGCGCGGCTATATAATCTCGTTGTATGGGTAGTCGAAATAGCTGCTCCTCAATCACACATAGCACAGTCTATTCAATAAACACACGTACTTTGATTGCACAAAACCTTGTATTCAGAAGAGGCGAATCCACAAAACCTCTCAGCCAGCAGCCCATGTACAATAATCCCGCCCCAGGCCGCAAACCATCCAATGTGCAGATCAAACGCCGCGTCCAAATTAGGAATACGTAGTACGCAAACCAAAGCCGACAAACTAAGCATCTGATTTACTGTTGCCTAGGAAATGCCAATTCGGGGCCCCTGGTCGTGGCTGGCGCCGCCCCGCTCCAGTATAGATTTCCCTTTCGGGATACCGATACGAGAGCGCCATTGCTGCAGACTCGCGCTCCACGGCATATTGCGCCAGCCACCTTATTATTATTAGATTGGATCTCTAACTCTAAGGTTAAGTGATTTAAGGGTCGGGGACTGGGTAGGCAGCACTTTTTCGTTCGTATTACTATTCAGGATTGGTTTACGAGGCTTCATTCGGTATAAGTACTTGGATTCCAGCAGACGACCCATTCACTACTATCTCACCGCTGCACATTCAACTATCTCTCGATATCGATAACATTCTCTCCTTCTATCGCCAACCCTCAATCAAAACTCAATTGACATCCCGCACATACCAACCCTCCCACCATGCTCCAAAAGCTTAATATCCGCGCGGAGGACATCCCCCGCGCCAAATTCCGCCTCCACATCATCGCCGGCGCTCTCATCCTCCTCACTTTCATCCTCGTCATCGTCCGCGTAGCCGATAGTGGAACCCCCAGATCCCGGACCAACACATGGGGCATCGCCGTGGTAAGTCCGCAGCTACTCCCTCAACCGCCAATCTAGCTCAAGCCTGTCCGCATCACTAACTAATTACCCACTTATAGACCCTCAAATCCGCCGTCTTCATGGCATACCAGGTCTCGACGGCGCACGTGGATAAGCTAAAGCGATGGGCGAATACCAAGGTCAACGTTGTCCTGAACATCATTGATACGGTCTTCTGGTTCGCGCTCTTCGTCATCACGATCATGGGTGCGAGCGGGGCGACCAGTACCAGTAGCAAGGCGGTGGGCGCTATTGTTATCATTCTGGCCTTGATACTAGCGTATGTGGTCTTTCTGTTGTTGCGTTTGTATGGGATCTAACTTTGGGGTTGTTTTCTCTAGTGGCCTCGCTGGGTTCCTTTCTTTCGTCTGCATCAAGGAGAGGCGGTACTACAAACAGCATGGGACCGTGCCTGGAAAGGCAACGCAATATCAGGAGGCCGTTTAAGGGGGTTTTATCGTTGTTTTTTTTTTTTCTTTGGTTAAGAGCCTGAAGAAGATAGATACTGGATGTGAGCGATGGGTAGAGGCGTTTGGGCGTTACCACAGGACTACGACGTGATTATGAAGTTATGTTTCGGGTTTACTGCAGTTCATCAGAGAGGTTTCGGGTCTTTAGACTGTTCGCGGTTTTATAGAGTCGGCGCTATGACTTTACTGCTTCTATTTGATATCTCTCTGCTTGTAGAGGGGAACATGCTGACAACTTTCGGTCGAGAAATAAATTAGTACTGGCGTCATTATCCTCTCGTAGCGCAACTAGAGCAATACCATGAGGTTATACTGTCCATAGAATATTCTCTGTCTCCTGGAGGAGACGATGGATTCTCGCTGCAGCCCTGATTGTCCTCTCTCAATAGTACCCATGCCTACTCATACTCAAGTCCAAATCTGAATTGATCATCGGACAGGAAGACAATCTAGACTGTATTTCTATTTAACCCGCCCATTCTCTATCCACAAACAACTCAAAGAAACACCTCAAGAGCCCCCTAAAACCTCCCCTCGGGCCGTCCAGACAACATCTCCAAATCCTCCGCCTGCTTATACTCAACGTCCCTCCCCACAACATTCCCAGGATGCCACACATTAAACGCAACACAAACCGCCAGCATGAGCGCCGCATCCAGCACATAGATATAGACCTCCTTACTCATGAGCTCCCCTTCCTTGCCCTCCACATATTCCGCAACGCGATACACCGAGCGGATCATAATCAGGACGCTGACGAGGTACAGGATCTTCATGTACTTGTTCCAGGGGATGCTGGTTCCACCCGTGCAGTGCAGAGGGGTTGAGAGCATGCGGCGGTGGAAGAGTATGCTGACGACGATGAAGAGGCTGAAGAAGAGGATCTGCACGAAGAGGCCGCCCAGGATCATGTTCTGGCCCATTTTGGCCTTGTCGGCGTCTTTTGCGCCGGCCATCATGCCGCCGCCTGTAATACAGATAAATAGTTAGATGGTTTCGAAGAAGCGGCAAGAGAGGAATTGGGTACTCGACGAACCTCCGCTCTGCATCAAGAATGAAATAACATCGCCCACGACGAAGATCTTGGTGAGCCACGTCGGCCGGATAGGCGATAGAGAGCCCGCATTCAGGGTTCGAATGATGCGGCCGAGAAGCATGTATACCGACGCCGCGAAGAGCGAGGGGCCGAGGAGGATGAGCAGGGTCTGCCCGATATACGGCTGGAGGGTCCAGTCGGGGGTTTCTCGCGCGCTGATGAATCTACAGAGGTAGCCGATTGCCTCGACTGGGATTGAATTGTAAGTCTTGGGTGTGTCTTCTTAGGGTCCGTGTCGGGATGACTTACAGAGACCGCCGATGATAAAGGGTATGAGGTACCATGTCCGGGCGCGGATCGCTTGCCAGATGTGGATGGCCGTTGACAGGGCGAAGAGGGCGGCGAAAGGGATTGCAGCGCCTTCTGAGGGGTTGTACTCGTAATATTTGTACGCCATCGGAAAAGAATGATCGGTATGCCGATTGGAATCAAGGAAAGTCAGAAAGTAGGTAGTTGGAAATTAACGAAAGTCGTGAGGACTAAAATATCGTTGATCTTTCATATTTATACGATCCCACGTCACCATCAAACAAGCCAGGTCCTCAGCTTTTCAGAGATAAAGTGGAACTTGTTGCAAAATTAGAATGCCCTACAGGCTACGAGGTACGGTCAGGTATGGGCTGGATATCCGCCGCCCGGTGGTCCATGGACCGTGGGAGGCAGCGCCTCACCGCGCAGTAACTCAAGGTGGCCCCTGATACGAGGTACGAGCAGGCGGCAGCGATCTTCAAACACGATAAAAATTGGACGCGGAGCTTGACCGGAAGAAGACAACGAAGAGAAAGAGAGAAGCTCCAAGTGGAGCCACCCAGGGAAAAAGCTTCAGTTTCGCCCAAAGGGGATATGCGTACGAGAACGAGACCCACTTTTACTGAATTTGCGTGCGGCAATCAGCACTTTGAAATGGATTTGCCTGGAGAAGGGGCAGTATATGGGAAATGGGATGGCGGTGCTATATAAGGGTCTTCTTGTCCTCCTGATCAGGGTACAGCAGACACAGTTCGTTTCATCAACGCTGCGTAGTACTTTTTACAAAATGGCTGTCACGGAGTTCACCTTCTACTACTACGACCCCTCCCTCGCAGCAGGGGCTATCTTCGCCGCCCTTTTCGGCCTCACCACTTTTCTCCATCTATACCAGCTCCTCCGAACAAGAACATGGTTCATGATCCCGTTTGCCATCGGTGGCGTCTGTATGTCCATTTTCTATCCATACTTCATACAGGATATTAACTTCTTCAAATAGTGGAAACAATCGGCTACATTGGCCGCGTTCTCTCCTCCACCGAATCCCCCAACTGGACAACCGGCCCCTACGTGATGCAAAGCGCCCTGATCCTCATCGCCCCGGCCCTCCTCGCCGCAAGCATCTACATGATCCTCGGCCGGATCATCGCCATGCTCCACGCCGAAGAGTGCTCCATCATCCGGCTACGCTTCCTCACGAAAGTCTTTGTCGCCGGCGACGTCCTCTCCTTCCTCATGCAGGCTTCCGGGGCCGGGATCATGGTCAAGTCGGATAGTGACCCCAAGATGGGCGAGAACATTATTGTCGGCGGGCTGTTTGTGCAGATTATCTTCTTCACCTTGTTCATCATTACAGCTGGCGTTTTCGAGCTGCGCATGGCGCGGAGACGGCTCACGGTCGACCCGCAGCTCCAGAGTATCTGGCGCAGACATATGGTCGCGCTGTGCTTTACGAGCGTGCTTATCCTTGTTCGCTCGGTGATTCGTGTTGTCGAGTACCTGATGGGATATGATTCGTACCTTATGCGCCAGGAGGTCTTTATCTATGTCTTCGATGCCATGTTGATGTTTATTGTCCTCCTGGCGCTGAGCTGGATGCATCCGAGCGAGGTTAATTGTGCGCTGGGACGGGGCGAGAGGTACTTTGAGAAGATGGTGAAGCTGCGCAAGTTTGTGTCTGCGGGGCAGCCGGAGATGCAGGCGAGGGGTCAGGTTTGATGTGCTTCATTCTCTTCTGCATTTTATTTCCTATACACACGCATGTACATAACGAAGCCACGATTCCATCTTATACATTTCCAAATCAACCCAATTTAGCTCCATCACCCGATTCCCATCCTCGGCGATCAGAAAACAAGCATCGCAGCCCTCACGCCCAAAGCCGCAACAACGCCACTACTCGCAATATAAAGCGAAAACCGGCGCATGATATTATTCGTCGTCGCCTGCGTCAGACTATGCACGATCCTCAACCCCACATACACCCACGCAAGCTTGAGATCAAGAGCATTATCCGCCTCCCCAGCCGCTCGCCGCGCAATGGCCAGCACCAGCGCAATCGCGTAAAACTGCGTCGGCTGCTCGAAGAGGTTGTTGTAGTTGTCTGCTTTCCAGCGCACCGGGGCCGGGGTCAGCCGGTCCATGTCGGCGCGGGTTCTGGTGTTGTCCGCGGCGACTTTGAGGCGCGTGAAGACGGGGATGCGTGTGGCGTACATCCAGATTTCCATTGCGAAGGTCCAACCATTTAGGGCGATTATGGGCTGGAGGAGGGCGGGGATTTGTGTGGTGGACATTGTGAAGATGTTGGTTGATTGATGTGTCGAGGTGGGGAGACGAATGTTGGGATGGAGGTGATTCTCTGGGATCGGAGGTCGGAGTCTGGGGAGGGCAATCCTTTTAATGCCCTGTAGGCAGCTAAATTGCTCAGCGCCTTGGCTGCAGGGGTCGCCAAGATCCTCCGGAGTCCGGACATGGTGCGACACGGGGCTTGGTCTAGAATCCTACATGCCTCCTCTTGCCCAGACTCGCAACAGGAGGTGGCAGTGGAACGCCCATCTCAAAGGTATGTGGGATACTGTCGCTTCAAATTCGATTCCTTGAACTTGAAAGTCAAGTGCCTCATATACGCGTGCAGGATTGATATTAGCGTCTCGTATTCTTCATTAAACTAATAAGCACAACAGCCGCGGCATGAATCCGTCAGCTGCGGGGAGCGTCAGCTGTCAGCATCCCTCCCCGACACTGGACAGAGGAATCAGGCAGTCCCGGCCTTATTCCCCAAAGCCCCAGCGCGCCGCCCAGAAGCCATGATCATATCTAGAACTGCGCGCTCATCGGCGCTGAACTCGCTCATGTACTCCGATGTCAAACAGCACACGTTATGCTCATGTAACTGCCACGCATCCGGCTCGCGCCGTCCCCGGGGCTCCCGGAGGAAGGCCTGGAAATCCGTCGGCTCGCGATTCTTCCCCTGGTATTTATTCGGTAGCACCCAGCCGTTGAACCAGAGGGGTCGGCCGCTGCGGTCAAGGTGGAGGAGTTGGGGCGCGCAGATGGTGTAGTCGCCGCGGGTGGTGGTTTCGGGCGACTCTTCTGATTCCGAGTCGTCAGCTGGCTTGTCTTCTGAGGGTTTGGAGTCTGGGAGAAGCGCGGGGTCTGTTTCTATCATGCCCATGGTTCCGGCGTCGCCGCGGTGGAAGGCGTAGTCGAGGTCGCCGACCAGCTCCCAGCCGAGCCAGAAGGTCTCTTTGTCGCCTGCGAGTGTTAACTGGGTGGCGGCTGATGAGATAAAAGTGTTAGACTTACCATAAACCAATTCATAGACCCCGACGATTTTCTCTGCCTTGTTCCCATCGCGATCCGGTCCGTTCATCCTCGTCACTAGGAGGAGGGCAATGAAGTGTCGCCACTTGTCGACGACAACAACGCCGGACTCTTGCATGTGCCCGCTGTCGCCTGTCCAGAAGCGGCTTCCGAGAGCCTTGGAGGAGAGAGGCTTGGGTAGAACCTCCTGGAGGAACTTCCTCTTCGACTCCGGCATAATCAACCGGTCCTTGAAGAACAACGCGCCCGTCTGTAGATAATCCTCGTCCTCAAAGAGCATCTCGGGATTCTGGAAGAACAGCGAGTCCGCGTCGATGAAAATCACCTCGCGGAAACTCGCAAACAGAATCGCAAATGGCTTCCCTGCCCAGCCTGCCAGTTTCCACCCCTGATCGTTGACCATTTGTCTCAGGTCGCGTGTTGTAACCCCCGGTAGCGCCTCGAGTTCCTCGCGGACGCTCTGGCTCAGGTCGCGGTCGCCGAGGTACATGACCTCAATCGGTAGGTTACAACCGAGTTCTCGCAGGGTTGGGATCGACGTGAGTAAGAACGGGGCCTGTTTGTCGCCGGCTGTAAAGACGATTCCCCGCCCCGATCGGTAAAATTGCGCGTGGAGGTGCATGTGGTCTGGGTAGTAGGGCGCCGTCCAAGGGAAGAGCAGCGTCGAGAGTTGCGTGATGATCGAGCGATACGATTCGTAGGAGTGGATGATTTCCGTCTGGGTCATTTCGAGTCGCTTCGCGATGGATGGGTCGCGCTGAACTGCTTGGATTACATCGTCGCGGATGTAGAGCGCGGTACCATCGGCGCTGGCCACCATATGAAGTGTTTCCCATGCTGCGAAAAGCTTCTTAAAGTATCGAGTGCGTAACCCGAATTCTCGCAGTCGGGCCTCGCCTGTTAGTTCGATCGGCCTCAGTAGGTATTCCGCTTGTAGCTCGTCGGGGTGTAAGGTGAAGATATCCTGAAGCGCAGTTTCCAGGTCTGTCTGTGGCCAGGGCACCTCCTTTAGCTTTGTTACCCTTACCAAATCCTCCTTCTCTTGCGGCGTTTCATCATCTATTGATGTTGAATTCTGCGGGCGAGCAGGCTCGAAATAGGTGATCACTTCCTGCAAGTTTTGCACCTCGGCCACTGAGTCTTTGGAAGTATACGTCCCGCTAGGAATCAAGAGGTAATAGAGAAACCATATGCCAATCACGGAGACCACCAGCCGCAGGGCAATTGTGCGCTGTCGTCGCCTCTTGTTCGGCCGCCGCCACTCCATCGTGTCGACGGGGAGATATTTTTCCACATCGTTTGGCATGTTCGTGTCACTCGATTGCGAGTGAGGTCGATCGGATCGAGGAAGTGTCGCGGCCTCTGCGGGTGGTGTCAAAATTCAGCTCATCGCTGGACCTGGATTCCGAATCTGGCGGCACAGTGGGCGGAGACGGAGGACACGGAGGATACGGAGGATCGAAAGCTCGCTCGAATTCTGAGATGAAAAACCCGAAATCACACGTGTTTCCCTCGCAGCGAGGACCAGGGTCATTAATAGAATCTGAATTAATCCACTGCGGCGACTGAGACATGGCCGACTAAAACCCGCCCACATGGCCCAGCTTATTATCATGTCGGTGTCGGTGTCGGTGTCGGCGTTGACGTTGGCGCTGATCGTGTATCATGACTGGTGGAGCGCCTCCAGGCCAGAACGGTGAGCCTTACGATCAAAGAGGTAAAGCGAGTTGACGCTGGTTCGCACCAATGGTATTGTTGAGAGCTGCTTTGTTCATGTGAGACTTGAGTCGGAAGTTCGGGAGTGGACTCGTATTGTTGTCTCGAATGAGTGTGCCTGATAGGCCCCAATGTAATCCATCCGCTTTTTAAACTGCCGCCCTGCCAGTGCCAACTCATGGCAGCTGCAAGCTCAGCGCCAAAGAAGGTCTGACCGCGAGTCTGTGAACTTATGACGATGTGCTTTCGCAGATGCTGGGCGAAGCGATCCTCCAGTATCCCCACCGCAACCACTGCAGGCTCAACGGCCAAGCCAGCGACGATGGACGCCGAATCTCAGTCCGAATTCCTCACCATTCTCCCCATCGAGACCCGCCTCCAAATCTATCGACATGTCCTCCCACTGGGAACAGTCCATTTCCTCTCTGAAAAGGACTACATGTTCTACGTGCTCTGTGGGGACCGAGCCGCGCACACCACGCACGCCTGCCACGCGGTCCGCCGCGCACTCTCGCCCCTCCGCTACTGGGGCATGGCCCTCGACAACATATCCGAGTTTGGCTGGGGAAATCCGTATCTCCCACCGGAAGTTGTTTCCAGGGGTGAGGTTTCGCTCCTGCGTGTGTGTCGCCAGGTACACGGTGAGGCTCTGCCAGTTCTGTACGAGGGAGTGACGTTTCAAGTGGACGAGCTGGAAACATGGTTACGATTTTCCAGTGGGGTTTTGGGTGAGAGGCTAAGCCTTGTCCGAGCGCTGCGGATCAAATTCAGTATGCAAAGGGGAGCACCCGGACTAGTGTACGACGCATTCTGGGCCGTCGTTGCGACGCGGATGCCTCATTTGTCTGATCTCGAGGCCGAGGTTCAGATTGATCATGGCGTGTCTCCCCTGCCTAGCGATTCGGATTGCGAGTGGTATCGACCTCTCCGCGAGGTGCGTGGATTGCGAAATTTCTCTCTTAAAGCGGTCGGCCGAAACGATACGGAGGATGGTCGAACGATTCGAGTTGTCTCTTCAGAGCTGAAGCGCACCATGTGCTCTCCGCGCGATGAAAGCTGCCCAATTCCAACTTTCCCACGGTCGGAGATCGACCTTGGCCTTCGCAAATGGAGCTCTGGCTGGCGATCCGGCTACCGAACCGACAAGCGCTGAGAGTTTGCACTTGTCGACAACGGAGCCTTCAGTTTCAGGCAACAATCGTCCGTCACCTTTCGACTTCGGGTGACTCCGAGGACCGGATGGATCCGCTCGGAGCGCATCCGAACCCCCTCGACAGCTCTCCACGCGACAATTCCTCGCAATTCTCTTTCAACCTTGTTTAATCACACAATAAAAGCACGATGCTCGCCTCTAGACTTGCCCGCCGACATATTAGCACGGTCGGCAGGGCTGCCCCAACCGTCGCAGTCCTCTACCAAGCAATCGACCCGCCCATCATCAACGGCGTGCAGAAACCACGGAAGCCCGGTGGTAAACTATCCACATTCCACACAACCAATCGATATGGTGTCTAACATGCCACAGGCTACCAAGACTCCGGCGCAGACATCGCCTACACCCTCCAGAAAAAGGGCATCAGCGTTCTCAAATCGGATCCATCCGCCCTCATCTCATCACACGAGGGGTGGTCGTTCCCCGATACAGAAGAGGGCATCTACGACGCCGTCCAGCGCGGCGCGACGCATTTTTGGGCGAATACGATTCTCTTCTCGAGCCATCCGCTACAGACGTCAACGAAGCTGACGCCGCTGTCTGACGATCTATATGTCGTCGGCCAGCCGCCGGGTCTCGTTGAGAACTTTGACGACAAGGCGTATCTGAATGGGAAATTGAGGGAGTTGGGGAGCGTCACGTTGCCAAAGTCGTGGATTGTGGATTCGACGAATATTGCAGAGGTACTGCAGGAGATAGATCGATACCCCATCGTCGGCAAACCCGTGCGCGGCCGCGGAAGCCACGGGGTGAAGGTATGCCATGACCGCGCGCAGCTAGAGAAGCACATCCAAACCCTCCTCGGCGAATCGCCCCTCATCATGCTGGAAGAATTCCTTGCGGGCGAAGAAGCTACAATCACAGTGATGCCACCGACATCCGATCGTCCAACCCACTGGAGTCTGATCCCCGTGACCCGGTTCAATCACGCCGACGGCATCGCGCCGTATAACGGCGTTGTGGCAGTCACTGCAAACTCGAGGGTCGTTACGGAGCATGAAATGCAGGATTCCGCGTATGGGAAGGCGATGAAGCAGTGCGAGGAGGTTGCGCGGCTTATTGGGGCGACGGCGCCGATTCGGGTTGATGTCCGCAGGTTCGAGGAGGGATCCAAGTTTGCGCTTTTTGATATCAATATGAAGCCGGTATGTCACCCTTTGTTTCAGTCTGGCTTGTATAGAGGTGGCTAATGAGTATACTAGAATATGACTGGGCCTGGTCGGCCTGGAAGAGAAGATCAGGCGAGCTTGACGGCCATTGCGGCAGCGGCTATGGGTTGGGACTATGGGACGTTGCTGGAGACGATTTTGAATGGTGCACGGCCGTTGAGCGTGTTTAGGAAGTATCAGAGTCCATTTTAGATCAAACGCGCCTGTATAGTAGTGAGTATCAAATGTAACTAAGCGTAGCATCAACGCAAGCAACAACGACAACGCCGAAATCGACTCAAACGCAACACAGAAGAAAGCAAATATTCTAGCTAGACACCATCGCTCCCATGGCCGCAATATACAACGACCATTCAAACAACTCACACATGCGTAACTCCCCCACGGTGCTCCTCACCCTCACTCTCCACCCCCTTTCCCCTACTCCTCCTCCGCCGCCTTCTGCCCCCCTCTTTGCGATTTCTCTTCTTCTCCCGTGGTGGAAACTCACTATCCGGCCCCTCAAGCACACAAGACGGATGCACAACAGCCAGCACAATCAGCCCCGCAAAAATCGGCAGCGCATCCAGCGAGTAGAAGAACGCCTCGTGCGTAGCGATATACCCATGCACGCCATCCGAGAACTCAATTAGCCGGAAGATGTTCCGGATTGTTATCAGGATGAGCGTTATGTAGAGCGCGTAGAGCAGGCGGCGCCAGGGGACGGTGTAGAAGGCGGGTTTGACGATTGTGTTGTCGTCGCGCTCATGCGTGGAAGCCCCGACCAGGTGGTTCTGTTCGAGGGGGTATGACGGGGTGTACCGTGCGCCGAGGAGGAGTTTGTAGTGGAAGCGTGCGGCCAGGACCACGAAAAACGTTATGAAGGCTTGTTGAATGGCGACGCCGCCCATCACTGGTACCCACGTTAGCTTGCGTATGAAGATGAGATATGGGAGGGGAGGAGTCTCACTGATATACGAGCCCATCTCAGCAGTATCAGGGTCATCATCAGCCATCGGCCCGCTAGAAGAAGCCTGCACGAAGAAGGCAATGATATCAAGTATAACGAAGATGAGCGTCAATCTTCGCGCACTGATACGGTATAGCTGGTCCCGCTTCAGAAGCATATGCACCATCCGGCCCATGACCATGTACACGAAGCCATTGAGCCACAGGGGCCCGAGGAAGATGATAATGCTCTGCGGGATGAAGTCGCCCAGGCCGCTGATGTGGTCGGCGGCTTTGGCGCGGAGGGCGAAGCCCACGGTTAGCCAGGCGCTGCCCATGATGATGACCCAGCAGAATTTCTTTGAGGACAAAGTTGTTAGCAGGGTGTGCCACTTGGGAGACAGGTGTGATATGGTGGTGTTGATTACCTTGCGTGTTCTGACCGCGAGGAAGAGGTGGATGAAGATGCAGAGCCCGTAGAGGACGGTGAAGAGGATGGCGGCAGGGAGGTTTGGACAGAATGTCCATCCTGATTCTTCGGGGGCCACACACTTTGCCATTGTGTATGTGTGCTGATTAGGAGAGTGTTGATGGTAGGCATTCTAACTGTGCTCGTCGCTTAATATATACTCTGCAATATCCCTCACCCAGACCGCAACATTTTAAGCTCGACACCACCAATACACCATCAGTACTACTCAGACCCTCTAAAACAAGGTTAATTCGGTTGCCTACCTCGAAAGAATCAATAGGAGCTCTCCAAACCTGTACCTGCTCTCCTTTTGGCGCCTCATCCTGGATCAAGACCGTATCTCGTATTATTCGATACAATTCCTCGCATAGATAAATTACGCCTTTTCGCATCCTTCACAATGCTAGCGCCTTGGCAAAGGGTCGTCTTGATCAAGCATTGATTGGCGCGCTAGAGATGAGGTGTGCTTTGTCTTTACACTTTGAGAGCTGGTCGATGCTAAGAAATTAGGCTCCCATTTTCGGGGCCATAGAAGCCATGCGCATGCTAAATATATCGTCACGGATAACAGCACATGTTGCAAGGAAGGCACAAACCCGACGCTGGGTGCATTGCTCCTTCCAGTCTTCAGCATTTTCCATCACGCCTTCCTCATTAGCGGCCTTACGCGTGACGGATACAGAAGGCGTGACTGGCCCAGTCGCTATGGACACCATTCACTCCTTCCCTGTTCTCTATATAGATCGACTAGGCCTGGTTGCTATGGAAAAGTGTCTCGTGCAAGCATCAATGTATTCATTCTATGATTCATTCTATGATTCATTCTATGATTCATTCTATCCTCTAACCAACGCCCAACCCGAGATGCATTCTGGCCGTCACATTCGTACATCACACCACATAGTACATCCCAAGGTCATCCTAATACTTCAACGTGTACACCTCCCGACCACGCGCATCCTGACCCTTATACTCGACCATCTTCCCAACATCCGACACAACCCGTCGAGCATCCCCGTTGTGCAGGATGATATCCAGCTCCTTCCACGCAGGCACGAACCCGCTCTCTTCATCCTTTGTGAACCCCACAATCACCCGATCCTCCGTCGAGCTGTAGTTGATCGTGTACTTGGAGACCTTGGCGTCGATGGAGATGCCGTCGTCTTCTAGCCACGTAGTCGAGAAGACGGTCTCGTGCGAGCTACCCCGCGGAGGGAAGATCTCGACGCCGCGGTAGTCGTCCACCTCAGTGACGGCTAGAGACGCCTCGGTCTCATCGCCGGGAATCCTCGTCTGCACCGACTTACCGACGGGAATGGCTCCGCCGATCTTGGCGAGGAGCGGAATGCTGCTCTTCCACTGCGAGGGAACCTCAACCCACTGGCCGGAGGCATAGTACGTATACGGGGCGTTCATATTCACGAACCCGTAATCGAAAGAATCGCCCGATTTCCGCGGGAGGTAGACCTTGCCCACCTCGACACCAGGCTCATACACACCACCCACGAGGATCGTCTCGCCGAACCAGAACTGCTCCTCGCCGCGCTTCAGCGCCTTGCTCCACACCTCGGGGTCGGCCTCGTACCCCCATCCGACCCAGCGTTGTGGCGGGGACGCATACAGGTGGCTTTCTATTCCGAGGGAGTAGATGTAGGGGAGGATCTCATAGCGCCGCTTGATTGTCGCGCGGACGTTGGGGGTGATCTCGGGGTACATCCAGGGTTCGATTACTTCGCCGGTTTCGCTGTTGTCGGGGGAGGTCTTGAAGCAGTTTATGGCGAAGCGTGGGGAGTAGATTCCGAGTTGGATCCAGCGGAGAAGGAGTTCGGGGGAGGGTTGGGGTCCTATCAATGTAAATGTTAGCGTTTGGTTGACGACAGTTCTGGGATGCTGGAAGCTGGGCTTACCTTCGAATCCGCCAATGTCGTGGCCCTCGCACTGTCTCAAGTTAGCCTGGGATCCTCGAGTTATGTTGGTTGTCTTACCTGAAGAAGGGACATGGCCGCATTGAGTGAAAGCGCGTTTGCACCCCTCATGCTCTCCCAGCTGGTGACATTGTCACCACTCCATGTGCTGGCCGAGTAGCGCATCGTACCAGCCGTGGCACTCCTTGTCAACACAAAAGGCCGCACATTCGGCTCGAGATCACGAAGCGCATCGTGAGAAGCCTTGCCCATCAACTCGGTGTGCATCGCACGGCCCCACAGACCAACAGTGTTGTCCTTCTCCTGCCTCTTAACAGCTTCTGAGACGGTCGGTTCGTCCAGCGCAACCCTCCAGTCGTCGCTGGGAAGCGTGTACTCGTTGTTATCGTTCCACATGCCGTCGATTCCAGAACGCTTGAGGAACTGAACTCCATCATACCACCACTTGAAGGCAGCCGCAGAGGTGAAATCGATATGGCACCCATCACCACCAGTTCCGCCTCCGGCACTCCACAGCCGCATGTACCCCGGCTCGCCAGTCTCGGGATCCTTGAAGAAGCCGTTCCCATCGATGAGCTTCTGGAAGTCCGGGTGCGATCCTAACAGGAACGGCTTGATGTTGGTCAAAAGACGGATGCCCCGGTCGTGGTACTGCTTGATCCACTTCTCGGGGTCGGGGAATCGGTATCGGTTCCAGGTAAATACGTTGCGCACCTTGGGCTCGACCTCGGCGATCGAGTAGCCCGAGCTCATCTGGTGCGCTGAGCAGGGGATATCGTGTTCTCTGAGTTTATCGGCAAACTCCATCAGCGCTTGGTGAGCCGGCGGCTCATCCATCGCGCTGTACTTGTATCCGCCGGAAATGTATCCATACGCCCAACGCGGCACAGCAAGCGGGAACCCGACGAGCTCCGCGTAGGATCGGACCACATCCTTTAGCGTCTTCCCGACAATGAGGTACTGCTCAAGACCGCCGAAATCCTGTCGGTACACCTTGAAGTGCCCCCAGAGCCCATCAACCTCGGAACCAACCGACCACGTCCCCCTACCGTGTGTAGTTGAGAAAATGGCAACGCACCCGTCGGCAGTCGCCTTGATCAGCAGCGGGATGTGCTTGTACAGCGGGTCGGTGTTGTACACGTCGTATCCGAAGCTGTCTGTCGCCGAGAGCTGGAAGTGGCGGCTCGTCAAATCCATCGGCGCGTTCTTCTCGCCGAGTCCGACGTGCAGCGCGTTGCGGTCGTGCTCAGTGTAGTGGGCGATGCCCTCGCCGTCGGCGACGTATGAGCGGAGCGGGAGGTCGCGGTAGAGAGTCTTGTTGTTGTCCTTCCATGACAGGGATACGACGGGGGTGTTTTCCCAGTCCACTGTGGCTTTGACATTTCCGACCTCGAAGGCCTTTTGTGAGGGTGCGCCGGCGGTCTTTACGTCGAGGCCATTGAGGTCTGTGGCGGGCTTGGTGACGCTGGGATAGGGAGGGAGAGGGTGATCGGGGGAGGTGAAGGTGACGCGAAACAGATTCTCGCGGATTGGTTCAAAAGAAAAGTCAAACGATCGCTTTGCGCCTTCAGAGTGCAGGTAGACAGCCGGACTTGCGTCCTGCGACTGCGACTGTGTCTCCTGGTAGCTCTTGGGCAGGTACTCTTTCTGAGGCATCTTGGCTTGAATGCGAATGGTTTAGAATAGGACAAGCGTCGGAGCACGAGAAAAAGAGCTGTATTTGAATCATAGCAGGAGCATTCTCCGCTCTCCAACTGAGGGGAGCACTGAGGGGTTGCGGTGACGATGCGACAAGAGCGCATCGGATTTCGGGAGTATCCCCGACGCATACCAGACCCAGGATCGCAGGAACACAGGCTAAGGCCGTGTTATTTTCTTGCAGCATCGGTGGTTGACCCCGAGAACCGACCCTAACCCGCATTCATCGAAGCGTTCTAGGCGCGTCTTCCCCACGGGCAGTGTGCCATTGGATGGAGACTCGGAGATCGTCCGTCCAGCTTCACTTTTTCTGACTCGACCCGACGTTTCTCCATGTGGCAAACGTGGTCTGCTGCATCGTTGCGAGGCCAATGGCCTGATGACCATCGGACTTGAGGCATTTCGTCCGTGACGGCTGGAATTGTGGTTTCCCCGCGGGGTGCCCCGGTTTCTATAGGCGCTGCAGGCTGCAGATAAAACTCGAATGCCCCCGTTGCAGAGTCGAGAAGAGGAGTGATCGCCAGAATATGCATCTTGTCGCTCTGTATCTCAACGGCTGATTTTGGCCTTGTACACTGCATCTACACTTCATTCAACTCAGTCTCAAGTTGCTGAAAACTCTGCTCTCTCTGCAACTTTCACCCAGGGAGAAAGCAATCATGTCGGACTCGGCACCCCCTACAAAGGCGATGCAGGATGAGCGTATCGAGTTCGCTCCCGCTGCATCCTCGCAGCCCGTGCCTCCTCAAGGCGAATCCCAACCCGAAGGCCAAAAGAAAGACAAAGCCCTCGAGCTGATCGAAGATGTCGGCCACTCGACCATCCTCACCCCTGAAAACAACAAGCGTGTCCTCCGAAAGATCGATCTGAGACTGCTCCCTATCCTCCTGGGTATCTACTTCCTGCAGCAGCTCGACAAGTCGACTCTCTCCTACGGCTCGGTCTTCGGCCTCATCGAGGATGCAAACCTTAAGGGTCAGGAGTACTCCTGGCTCGGATCGAGTATTTATCTCGTTCAACTCGTTGCCCAGCCTGCTATTGCCTATATCCTTGTCAAGATTCGACTCGGAAAGTTTCTGGGTGTCATGGTGTTCTTCTGGGGTATTTCACTTGCCTGCATGACCCCGGCGAAGACATTTGGGGGTTTGCTCGCTTGTCGAATCTTCTTAGGTCTTTTTGAGGCTGGTATCCGTAAGTCTCCTTGGTACTAAAGCACCGCATCTATTCGGAGAACTAACATGAGTTTGAAAGCACCCGCCTTCATCGCCATCACGCAAATGTGGTACCGTCGTCGAGAGCAACCGATGCGGCTCAGTTCCTGGTATGCAATGAACGGCGTAGTGAACATGGTGGGTTATTCTCATATTGAAGAGTGGTCAATATACTGAGAGACATACAGTTTGGAAGTCTGTTCGCCTTTGGTCTGGGCCACATCAACTCCAGCCTCGCGCCATACCAGGTAAATAGCGCCTAACTACTTTAGCAGTGCAAGGCTAACTATCATGTAGATCATCTTCCTCTTCTTCGGGTGCCTGACTGTTGCGTTTGCTTTTGTTGTCTTGTAAGACTTCCTAACACACTCAGGGATGGCTTTGGCTAACCTCTTGATAGTATGTTCCTCCCCGATTCCCCGACACAATCCAAGTTCCTCAACGAGGAGGATAAGCTACTTGCAATTGAACGGTAAACACATTCCACTGCCCCAAGTTCCAAGCCACCGCTAACAGTACGGCAGACTCCGCATGAACCAACAAGGTATCGAAACCCACGAATGGAAATGGGCACACGTAAAGGAAGCCTTCCTAGACCCCAAGTCCTTCTTCTGGTTCGCCCTGATGTTCTCCATCTCGTAAGCCCAACTCCTAATCCCTCCTAAGAGATATAATCTTAACAACATGCAGAATCCCCAGCGGCGGCATCACCACATTCGGTCCCTTGATCATTGAATCCTTCGGCTTCGACCAGCTCAACACTATGCTCTTCAATATGCCCTTTGGAGCCATCCAACTGGTCGCGACTCTTGGAGGCGCGTGGCTTGCGACTCGGTACAAAACCAAGGGAGGTGTTGTTGCATTGCTCTGTCTCCCTGCTATTGCTGGCTGTGTGATGCTGCTGGAGATCCCTCGTGGCGAGTCTCACAAGGGGCCGTTGCTTGCTGGGTATTATATTGTAAGCTCATCGTGATATCATTATCTAAAAGCATTTCTAACAGTTCCAGATCTCTGTCTACCCAGGAATCAGTACGTTTTCAATGTCTTTCGGTCGGTGATTCCCACTAACGAGTGCAGCACCAATGGTCTACTCCTGGGCCGCCGGAAACACGGCCGGTGAGACGAAGAAAAAGGTCATCAACGGTATCCTGCTTGTTGGGCAGTGCGCTGGTAATGTATGCACACAGAACAGACACCACCCCATTTGACGAGCAACGCTGATATGCAACAGGTCGTCGGCCCCAACCTGTACACCACCGACGAAGCCCCGGGCTACAGACGCGGTCTCCTCTCCAAGTAAGTCACCCACTTGACCAAATATCCGACATTATCTAACAAATAACCAAAACAGCCTCGCAATGTTCTGCGTCCTCGTCGTCCTAGTGGCGTAAGTCCCCTTTCCATCTCTTTCCCCCAGCCCACACTAATGAATCAGCCTCAACATGCTCTACATAGCATACCTGAACAAACAGCACGAGAAGCGACGCGTCGCCATGGGCAAGAGCGCGAAGATCATCGATCGCTCGATGCAGGCGGTTGGCGAGCCTGAGGAGGAGGACAAGGGCGAGGAGGCTGGGAAAGGAGAGACGACGGGCGATGATAACGCGTTCAAGGACCTTACGGACTTTGAGAATGAGGATTTTGTGTTTGTGTACTAGGGGAGATTTGGGGGAGAAGGAGGTGGTTCAGGCTGGGTCGACGGGGATTGTATGTAGTGTAGCACGATTCGGAGAGGGTTGACGATCTGATCTATCCACAGATATACATCAAAATGATTACAAGAGTATACTCCAAAAGTCTGTAAAGATACTCAACTTTGTCTCTCATGAACCATGCAATTGCCCCAAATCCTCCTCTTAGCCAAGGCCGGGGGTATTCCGAGGTCACGACACCGCCGCCCCGCATTTTCGTCTCCGTCTCGGCCCAACTCTTCATTATCCGATCTTGTTGCTCTCTCGCCAGGCTTTGCTTGATATATCCTCACCATGGCATCTGAAGACTCGTACCTCGTTGCTGCGCCGCCGTCTATGAAGCGGATTCCCGTACGTCCTTCTTCTCCCCCCGGGTTCCTGGTCAAGTCTGATGGAAAGTAGAAAGCATGCAGCGCGTGTCGGCAATCGAAGGTCCGTATCCGATTTCCAACCCCGGCTATTGATATCATGATGCACACCCAAGTCGCTAACTCACCGCAGGTGAAATGTGATGGGAAGCGGCCATGCACGAGGTACACACGATCTGCATCGCAGAACATACACCATTGCCTCTGTTAATCCATCAAATCAATTGCACTAGATGCGAAAAACTAAAGAAACAATGCGTCTTCTTCGAAATCCCCAAGGATCCCGTTACCGAGTCAGTCATTCCATTCCACCCCCTTTCCCTTGCACGGGTGAAAAAATCAAGGCGTTAACGCATGTTCGCGTATAGGAGGCTCGAATCCGTCGAGTCAGAAGTCCAGCGTCTGCAGGCCCAGCTCGCCGATATGAGACAGATGCTTCGCGGCAATTCGCAGCCGCAGAATGACACTGACACGCATGTACTCGCCGGCATCGAACCGTTTTCGCAACTCCAGCCCACGGACCCGGACCCGGCACAGCAATGTCGCGGGAGCGTCTCGCTGATATCCCCTCGGCAGATATCAGCTGCAGCTAGTGTTCCGGGGCTCATGCCACCGGCTGAGCCGAATTTCTCTAGTGCCCGTGGGCAGATTCCAGTACAGTCGCGAGTTAGACGTGCTCAGGCTCATGGGGATGTATTCCGTGCGTCGAAGAAGCGGCGCTCGGGATTCGAGGTGCGGGAGGAGCCGATTGCGGATTTTGTGAGTTTGGGGATGATTACGCTTGAGTATGCGGTTGATTGTTTTACGACGTGAGTGCTTTTTTTCCCTGTTGTGGGATGTTGGACTGGTTCTATGGCTCTAACGTGCGCAGGTTCTTCCAGGGTTGTGTAGGTGCTCTTCTAACTCGTATCATGGCTGTAATCTAACGTGGATGGGACACGTAGGACAGGTACATTCCGATCTTCGACCCGAGATACGACACGTTTGAATCCGTGCGATACCGGAGCAGTATTCTACTGAATGCAATATGCACGATTGGGAGTCGTGTAGAGGCCAGTAAGTCGAGCCATCTCCCTCGACCAACCAGAGCCCTTCCAGAGTATGTCGAATTCTAACAACCCCAGGAGCCGGCTCCCAACTCTCCGACCTCCTCCAAACCGAACTCAAGAAATGGATCAACGTCGTCATCCAAAACGAGACACTAAACTGCCTCGAGTCCGTCCAGGCGCTCCTCGTCATCGCGTGCTACTCCGCCGAGCGGTCGCTGATCCTCTCATTTGCGACGCGGATGGCGCTCGATCTAGGCCTCGACGAGGCGTTCGAGGAGCTCACGCAGCATTTGACCATGAAGGATTTTGATGGCGGATCAGGGGTTTCGAGCCTGGTTGATGATGAGAATGCGCTCATGCGCAAGTCGAGGACGTGGTTTGGGTTGTTGGTTTTGGAGCATATGTATGCAAATTCCCTCCAGGTTCAACCCAGGTATCCTTTTTGTTGGACTGACTATTCGCAGATTCAGCCTCGACGGTGGGAAACCACCGGGCATCCGGATGACGGGAAACTCGCGGCGGTGTCGCAAGCTGCTCGATCACCCGTCATCGACCGTTTTGGACCTCCGCTTGTTTTCGCAGGTCGAGGTACGTTTTCAAATACAGGTTCGAATCATGTCGACTAATGTTGTTTAGTTGAATGTTATCAGAGGTTTATAAGGCCCGGACGAGGCTATCCCCAGCAAGCTAACGTCTGGCAGTGCACATAAACGAAACTCTAGGTACCAAAGCGCCACTGGCTCGAGCTGATGTCGCGGCGTTCGTGCAAGAAGCCAAGCTTGATCTGGACCTGTGGTTCGAGTAAGTGCCTTGCATCATACACTTTCGGTATGCAAACTGACAAGGAACAGCGACTGGCAGCGAATAATAGGTAGGAGAGAGCCGGGAAATAAGATTCACGGCGACGCTGACCTGAATAGAAAACGCACTCGCCCCTGAAGACGAGGAACGAGGACCCTTACTCGCTGCGCTCCGCGTGCAAAAGTGCTGGGGCGAGATGATGCTGCATTGCAAAGCGCTCCGATCAATGGGGGTGGAAAACGTCGCGTTCGTCTCCCTTCTCTCACCCTTCGAGAAAGCCAGCCAACTGACAAACTCGGAATCGCAGAGCCATGTCCAACGTCGAGCGCAAGATCCTCCTCATGGCAAAGGCAAGTGCTCGTAAACATCTCAGCCTGATCACCATCGAGCCAGACTCGTATCTCGCCAAGCTGAAATATGCAATGGACTTTGTCTGGGCGAAATGTGCGTTCTGCTTCTTGCTCTTGCTCAAACTGTCTCGTCTCCTGCCAGAGGGGAAAGAAGAGCACGAGGAGCTACTGAATCATGGAAACCGACTTCTCGACGATTTGACCAAGAGCGTATCGAGCAGCAACATCGCCAGTAACAGCAATGTATACCTGCAGATTCTTCGGCTGAGCATTGAAAAGTATGGGCGGACGCTTCACGAGAGTGGATTAGGGACAGATGGAGGCGCAACCGAGGACACGGCGCCGTTCTGGGAGTTGTTTGATGCGCAGACGGAGTTGACCTCGTTTGTGCCGGAGCAGTTTGTGAGCGAGTGGGATTTTCCCGGGCTCAATCTGTTTTATTTTCCGACGACGTGGCAAGATTTTTTTGCTGATTTTTCGCTGGCCGTTTGAGTGGCCTCGGTGGTGTCGCAAATCTAGCAGATAGCTATCGAAGTGCGTAGTAATCTCTGCAGATGCTGGTCACTCATCATAGCCGAGTCCGAACGACCCTTTACTGATCGCCGCTGTTTACTTGATAAAAGCAGGCGGAAACATGCCCTCGTTTACACTCGCATCAAACGGCCAGGGCCAATCATCCAACAACTCCGGCGGCAGCTGAAAGTACGTAATCGGCTCATCGAGCCCCGTCAGCGGCGGCTGTATCGGTGGGATATTCTCCTGCTGATAGACGGGCGAGATCAAATCGGGTTGCGCGGGATTAACTGTGTTTGTGGCGGGGATCGAGAGCGGTCGTGGCGGTGCCGGTGCCGGTGCTGGGGGTATGTTCGATGTTGATGTCCTTTGGGTGGCCATGTACTCGTCGATTCGGCCTACTTGGACTCGGAGTCTCTCGCTTGTGCCGGTGGATTGGCGGAGGCCGGATTCGAGACGGTGCAGGAGGTCGGCCATTTCCAACCTATCGTTGATCAGCCTTCTTTGGTTGAGACTTTGATATAGCTGGAACTTACAGGAGCGTACGGACTCGCTGGTAGGAAGACTCGGATAGACTCCCCTCCATCACCGAGCCAAGTATGTACCCAATTCCAGCCAAATGATGCAGCTGCAAATATTAGCCAATCCAATTCAAAAGTGACCAGTTCAGGGACATGACCTACCAGAGGAGAACTAATCGCCTTCAAATACTCAACGGGCACCTTGGAGAAAACACTCAGGACCTGCCCCGCTACATCACATTTCCCGTCGACGCCCTGCTCCTCACTCGAGTAAATGACCATGCGCAGCAGCTGCAGGGTAGCCTGGATATTCGCAGACTGAAAACCGAAGATATCATGAGAGATATCGCCGATAGCAGGTCGTGCCTCGCGGAATGGCGGAGGGAGCGCCGAGTACATGGCCAGGACATGCTCCATCAACCACGGTCCTGCCATCTGCGCGGGTCGAAACAACGACCAGACTTCGGCGGTTCCGTTGTTTGGTGGGGAGCGTCGGCGCTGGCTGTCCAAGGCGTGTTCGAGGATGCGATACATGTCGGTGGTAAAATTCCAGCCGACGATCCAGTCGCTTGATGCTCCGTTTGCGGAGACGACACTCTGGTCCACGCTGGCGGGCGATACCGTATCGTTTCTCAAGATAAATTCGTCTCTTAGATCGCCTGGATAGCGCACATTCGACTGGGCCTCTCGGTGGCGGATGATGCCGCCCCAGACGATGGAGGAATAGACATCCAGCGTGTAAATCGACCAGAACTTCACACTCGTTAGATCGTTTTCCGAAACGCGAATGTTGAGCATACCAATCTCCGCCGAATTTCCACAACAATCGGATCAAGATCCTTCGGCCACAACTTCTCGTCATGCAGCCCGTCCATTACAGCCAGGGTATGATAGGTGCCCAGGTACTTGTGCATATCCTGAATCTGACCATTCTGGATACTCGCTATACTCAAGATCGCGCAAGTCCTCATATACTCGGTGTCTTTGGCAGCAGACAGGTCACGGGGGATAGATTCTTTGGCCGCAGACCAGAATGCTTCGGAGGGTGAATTTGCTAGCTGTTGCAAGTTCCAGTGGTTCGAATAGAGGGCTCCGTCGCGAGCGCGCGCAGAGGCCAGGGCGCACATGGCCATTGTCGACGCAAAGAGGCCTTCGTCTTTGAGGTAGTCCAGGTTCTCGAGTGCTCTTGTGAATGAAGGCCAGTGGAATAGTGGAAATCTGCAAAGCAAGTTTAGCGCGGCGCTCTTCTGCCATAACCGAGAATTCATACATGGGATAAACAATCTCGAGATACACCTGCGCCAGATCAAGAATTGTCCCCTGCGAAGCGGCCGCAAACGCTTTCCACGGATTAACCCCAGCGCTGTCCGGCAGAGCCGGTATCGAGGCAGCGCGGGAGCTATTAGTTACTCCATTACTTGAATTCCGCGAGACAGGAACTGGAAGCTTCCCAAACACCTCCGATCCGCTCTCGCTGGATCCCGTCAGGGGTCCTCCCGCGGGTACAGGACTGGCATGTTCATGTTTCCGTGCACCGCGTCGCCTGGTGGGTCGATCATAAGTACAGGGGACTCCAAAATCCGAGCAATTCTGACATGGCGCGAGGGGGCCGCTGCTCTTGTTGCATTTGATGCTGCGCCGGTTGCAAAAGTCGCCTGGGAACACGTGAGCGAACACATCACATCACACAGACAGATCCGCGCGCCACGGGGACGGGCGGCAGGGGAAGGCAGGGGTTACGAACAAGCTTTGGAGATGCGCTGGAACTTCCTTGGGCGTTGGGACATGTTTTGACGCGCGAAGGATCGGTCAACGCGTGCGTACGCCGCATATTCAGGGACAGGGGGATCTTGGGCAAATCCGAGGTGCAGGCTCTGACCTCATCA
Organism: Aspergillus calidoustus; assembly: GCA_001511075.1. NCBI lineage: Eukaryota > Fungi > Ascomycota > Eurotiomycetes > Eurotiales > Aspergillaceae > Aspergillus > Aspergillus calidoustus. The sequence goes on along the minus strand of CDMC01000013.1, from coordinate 695,764 downwards.
TTCCTTCCGAGGTTGTCTTAATCGGGCTTAGTAGGGGCTGATTGATAATAAGAACCCCCGGATCAGGAAGGAGCGACCCCACAATGGCCTTGCTGATCCATGACTAAAAACTCACTCTTGGCGCATCCACAGGCATCAAACAGAACAACTCTTCAAGAATTGGACGAAAAGATAATCATTGATACTCTACGAGGCGGCTTGTAAGAGCTATGTAGAAGTCATAGAAAAGAGATGATATACGTCAGGTTCACAGTCATTGGCAGCTGGTGAACCAACCAAGGCAAAGATATATATTCGGATTAGAGTCCATACACCCCAACAAGAGATAGATATACGTAAAAAAAAATGCAGTCTATTCATATATCATTATCTACACATCCCAATGCTCACCACTTGTTATCAAACACCTTCCCATCAATGTAATTAATCATCTCGCTCACGGGCGGCAGATGATCCCGCCCAGCCCCAAACAGCGCCCCCTGCCGCATCACCTTGCGGTAGTTCTTCCCCGGCGATACCTTGCCCAGCACATACTCCTGCCTTGTCTCAACGCGCGTAGGGACCGGGATCGACCGACCAACAATAGCCTCCATCCCCTGCCACGCAAACGTGATGGCCTCCTTGGCCCCCGCAGGGACACCGGCCTCGTCGAGCATGACGATCTTCGTGTCGGGGTAGTTCTTCTGGATAAACTGCGTGATGTTCGGGTTCAGGGCGCCGCCGCCGCACATGAAGATCTCCTCGATCTTGAGGCCCTCGGGCGCGTACCGCCGGTAATGCTCGACAATGGCCTGTGCGGTAATGCGTGTGATAGTCGCGACGACGTCGTCGGGACTCAATCCTTTGCTCTCGGCCTTGCGGATGAGGTCAAAGGCCAGCGTATCTCGGAACACCTCGCGGCCGGTCGTCTTGGGCGGATCTAGCCGGAAGTAAGGATGGTTTGTGAGGAAGTCGTCGACGAGTTCCTGGTCAACCGTGCCGCGCGCACCCATCTCGCCGTTCTTGTCGTACTCGCGCTCGCCGTTGGTGTAGTGCCGGACCACCGCGTCGATGAACACGTTACCGGGGCCTGTATCGAAATCGTAGCAGGCATCGATTCCGCCGTGTGAGTCTGGCGGGATGAAGCAGACGTTGGCGATGCCGCCGATGTTCTGGCATGCGCGCAGCTTGGTCGGGTGGTGGAGGAGGAGAGCGTCGAAGAAGGCGATCAGCGGCGCCCCCTGACGGCCGGCGGCTTGGTCGCTGACGCGGAAGTCGGTGACGGAAGTGATGCCTGTGCGCGAGGCGAGGAAGGAGCCCTCGGCCATGGTCAGGGCGCTGCGCACCTCACCGGCCTCGGGCATGGAGAGCAGCCAGATGGTCTGGCCGTGCGAGCCGATGACGTCGATCGTGGAGATGTCGACTTGATAGTCTTGGCAGAACTGCTTGACGGCGGCGGCAAAGGTCTCGCCGAGGATTACATTCACCTCCGACAGCTCGGAAGGGGACGTCTTGTTGTGCAGGATGATGTTCATGACGCGCTTCTTGATGGTTTGCTCGAGCGGGATCTCGCCATACTTGAGCAGCTCAAAGTGCATGGGCGAGTCGGGGGTTTCTTGTCGGAAGTGGCATAGGGCGCAATCGATGCCATCCTGTAGTTACAACTTTTGTGAGCTCATTTCTTTCTTTCTCCAAGACTGACACTTACCATCGATGTGCCGCTATTCAAGCCGAGGACCGTGAGGTCAAGCGCATGGTTCTGCACGCCGTTGGCCGCCATTTTTCTAGATAGAAAAGTCGCAAAGGTGCCGTAGAACGCTTGGAAGCAGGCCAGAAGAAGTTAAATACCTTGACAGCGATGTCATTTTCCGGAATTCGATGCGCAGCTGTTGATCAGAAGACACATGCGGACAAACCCCACTGCATGGCACTGCGAGTCATTATTGGCCAAGGAAGCCTGAGCGTGTAAATTGATAAATGTCTCGGGTGTTAAACGCTTAAACGGCTAAACGCTTGAAAGGGACGAATCTGCACGCCGGTTGCCATCATTTTTCTAGATAGATGAGCGACCGTAGAACGCTTGGAACAGCCAAGAAGAAGTTGAGTAATCTTGAAGCGATGTCATTTTTTGGAATTCGAGCAGATGCTGCGAGTGTTATTGGACAAGGGAGCCTAGGCGCGTAAATGGCTAAAAGCTTACAAGGTTAAATGCTTAAAAGCTCACCAGGCTAAAAGTTTCGCCTCTGCACGGAGCCGGCGAACCGAACCCTTCTAAGCTGCCCCCGGCTATCGTTTGCACTACTGCAGGCTCCACGTTCGGTCTCCTCCCCCGGGTTTTAGGTTGAGCCGGGGCAGTTGCAACAATTTCATTTTCTCCCGTCGTCCGATCGCACTTTTCTGGATTTCTAACTTTCCAACGGCCAAACCCCAAATTACCTCCTCGCCTGGGGTGGATCTGTTCCGGGGTCCCGGTGGCGAATTAACAACCGGCGTGTGGGATCACCTCAGTACTGGAATCTTATTTAAACCGATGATCCCCTTGCCGGATACTCGTAATATTAATCCCAGTCCTCCAGGAGTTGGTGACTGAATTGCCTTCATCATCGGCTACGAGTTTCCGCTCCATCAGTCTGTCGGTCGAGTTCGCCATGGGCTACACAACCATCTGGCGGAGCCTCTCGCCCCGCCAGCTCAACTTTGCTATCCAGCTCTTCTCCCTCATCTGCATCTTCTTCGAGGGCTATGACCAGGGCGTCATGGGCGGCGTCAACGCCGCGCCCTACTACGTGACCGAGGTCGGGATCGGTGAGCCCGATGGCACCGTCACCGATACGACGCACCAGGGGGGCATCGTGAGTATCTATTATCTCGGCTGCATCTTTGGGTGCTTTGCCGGTGGGTGGCTTGCCGACCGCATCGGCCGGATCAATGGCTTGTTTATCGGGTCGATCTTTGCTGCCGTGGGTGGTGCCCTGCAGGCGGCGATTCAGAGCTCGGATTTCATGCTGGTTGCTAGAGTCATAACGGGCATTGGGACTGGAGGTATGTTCATATCTCGGAGATGTTTTTGAGGTTACTTGTGCTAATCTGGAATAGCACTGACGGGTATCACCCCCGTCCTGGTCTCGGAGACGTCCTCTGCCCAGCACCGCGGTGGATTCCTGGGTTATGTCTTCATCGCCAACTGTAAGTTTAAATCAGCGCATGAATTGGCAGTATGATACTAACCATGGTAGACCTCGGAATCTCGGTAGCCTACTGGCTCTCCTTCGGCCTCGCCTTCATCAACAACGGCTACTCGGACATCCGCTGGCGCTTCCTCCTTGCATTCCAATGCGTCCCCGCCATCCTGCTGGTCCTGTTCATCAAGATGCTGCCAGACAGCCCTCGCTACTACGCCTCGGTCGGCCGCAACGAAGAGGCGCGAGACCTGTTGACGAGGATCCGAGAGCACAAGGCCACGCCCGAGGAGATTGAGCGCGAGTACCTGGAGATCGTCGCCATGGCGCAGGATAGCCAGCCGAGCTCGCCGATTCAGTTTGGCAAGATCCTGGTTGGAAGGGGAGGGCGGCCCGGTGCCAATTTGGGTCGGAGGGCGTGGTTGTGTGTTTGGTTGCAGATTATGGGCTCGTGGACTGGGATTACGGTATGGCAGACCCAACCAACTCTGGAATATGCGATTAACGTTTATTGCAGGCCGTCACGGCATACTCGCCTGTCCTCCTCAGCCAAGCTGGGTACAGCGATCTCACGCAGAATGGTCTGGCGGGCGGACTGAACACGATCGGAATCATCGGTACGATTATCAGCGCGCAGATTGTCGACCGGATCGGACGGAGAATGTGTTTGATGCTGGGTGCGCTTAGTCTGTTCATTGTCGAGGTCGTGGTAAGTTTCACCTATCCCATCTCTCGACCATCGCTGACAGTTGTAGGCCGGCTCCGTCTACGAAGCCTCCCTGCAAAACCCGGACAAAGCCTCGCAGTACGCGCCCGCCGCCGTCGCAATGCTCTTCCTCTTCAACCTCGCCTACGCCTCGACCTGGGGAACAGTCGCCTTCCTCATACCGACGGAGATCTTCCCCTCGGACCTGCGCGCGCAGGGTAACGGCTTCGGAATCACGGGCTGGGCGATCGGCGTCGGGATGACGACGCTGGTCAACCCGATCATGTTCGATAGCCTGAAGTCCCGGAGTTATTTCCTGCTCGCGGGGCTGAATCTGCTCTGGATCCCGATTGTGTATTTGTTTTACCCGGAGACGTGCAATCGGTCGCTCGAGTCGATTGATGCGTTGTTTTCGACGCCGAGTCCGTTCTTCTGGGAGATGGAGCGTGCGTATAAGCTGCATAGTGATGTGCTGGCGGAGAGGGGAATTGAGGTTTCGGCTGGCAAGGTCGAGGAGGAGAGGAGTGAGAAGCCCGCTGAATCGAGGGTGTAAACGCGTGGGGCAGGTTGTTAGGCTGGTGGGTTTATGACGATGAGAGGAATTATATGTAGCAACATAGCCATATGCTCGTCCTCAATATTAGTCTCTGATGAGAATCAATCCAATCAATTCTTCGCAGCTCGCAGCCGCAGCCCGCAGCCCTGAAGCCGAACCCCTTCGGCGTCCCACTGTAAACCCCAAGGGCCTTGGCTCATTGTCTCAGGGCTGAGGCTTGACCAAATGCATGGCGGAAGTCCGCTAGCTCAATCTAATACAGGGTCGGTCTGTTGTTGCGCTGGGTCCAGACTCCGGGCTCCAAGTTTAAGGCTGCGCCCCCGCCCAGACGAGCTGAAAAACGGCGCGGAGGATCCGAAAACGCGCCTGCCAATCGCGGCCGTCGCAGACACAGCGCGAGCTGACACCGAAGCGTATACCCAGAGGACCAAGACACGGGTATATATTCTACAGATTAACTTCGGGCGCCTTGCGCAGTATTAAAGCTCCGATGTTGCACTGCACTCCCTGCTTGCACATCCTTCCCAACTGTAACGCATTCACCTCGTCACAAAATGATACAACAAACGCGCCCCTGCAAAGTCATCATAGCCGGCGGCGGCATCGCCGGGCTTGGTCTTGCCGTGATGCTTGAGAAGCACGGCGTTGAATACACGCTGCTCGAAGCATACCCGGAGATCGTGGCACCGGCCGGCGCGGGGATCTGCATGTTGCCGCATGGACTGCGGATTTTGGATCAGCTGGGCTGCTATGAGGCGCTTGTTAGCAAGGTGCAGGATGTCATGGAGATTATGAGTTATCGCGATCAGAGCGGGGAGGAGCTTGTTACGCTCGATGGGTTTACGGTGAAGAATGTTGAGAGGTGTGTTTGGCTTTTCTATTGCTTTTCGGGGGGTTTCGGGTTTGGTTTGAGGGTGATTGACTGACGGGCGGAGTAGACATGGGTATTCGACGCTGTGGGTTGGACGGAGGGAGCTGCTGCAGGTGATGTACGACTGCATCCGCGACAAGTCGAAGCTCTTGACGAAGAAGCGGGTGGAGAGCGTTCGCCAACTCGACAAGGGCATCGAGGTAACCACCGCCGATGGCTCCGTCTACCGCGGCGACATCCTCGTCGGAACAGACGGAGTCCACTCGCAGGTCAGAATGGAGATGGTCAGACATGCAACCGAGCAGGGCATCGCAGAGGATTACGCCGAAGAGGACAGTATGTCATTTTTAGATAGGCACCCGCGTTTGCGCTCAGCACTAACCTGGATATAGAAATCCCGGCCAAGTACGAGTGCTTATTCGGGGCGTCGACTGCAGTCCGGGGATCCCACGAGGGTATCTGGCGTTTGGGGTAAACGAGGGGTTTTCGAATGTCATTGGCACCGGGCCCAAGGGCAGAGTGTATTGGTTCGTGACGAGGAAGATGGACAAGACGTACTTTGGGTCGGATATACCCAAGTTCACCAAGGGGGACGAGGAGCGGTTTGTGCGGGAGCACTGGGACGATCAGATTACTGCGGATGTACAGTTCTCGGATTTATACAAGGCCAAGCAGGATGTGATCCACACGCCGCTGCGGGAATTTGTATATCGCAAGTGGCACCTGAACCGGATGATCGTCCTTGGAGATGCAAGTCACAAGGTGAGAAATGACTGCCTTTGTGAGGCTGTAAGACATGGTGTAACTGAGACTGTGTACAGATGACGCCCGTCCTCGGTCAAGGCGGCAACCAGGCCCTGGAAACGGTTGCTGCACTGACCAATAGCCTAATGGCCGCATTGAAGCGTCCCAACTCCAACAGACTGTCCGTGTCGGAGATAGATGCGATGTTTACAGAGGTGCAAAACCTGCGGGCGCCGCGGGCGGCCAAGATGATGGTGGAATCGCACGAGCAACAATGTATGCATGCACTGGAGACCCCGGAACTAAGGGAGGTGATGCTGCACCAGTTTCCCCAGATGGCCGCGGATCTTGTTCCCACTTTCTGGGATGCGACGATAGCCCCGGCGGTTTCGATCAAGACGCTGCCGGTGCCAAAGAGGGGGAGAATGGTGCCGTTTGAGGATGAGATTCGGGCAAAGCTGTAGAGTTGTATGATTACTCCAAGATGCCACCGATACTTATAATAGAGGAAATATACGAGGCTACCTTGAAAGGCATAGACTCCGCACCAAGTGGATCGCAACAAAGAGAGGAGCCAATGAGAATGGGGGTAATAACCGGCGGGGTGGGGGCGCTGGGGCCGTTTCTCTGATCCTCTCAGCTCAGCTCGAGTTCAGCTTTAATTCACCCTGCAGCCAGTTTCCCCGGTCAGAATCTCACTTTCCTGTCAGATTCTTCTGCTGCACATACCCTTGAACGAGCATGTTTGATTTGCAGCTCAACGGCGTGCTGGGGATCGGCCTGTACTGCCTGGTCCCTGCAGCCCTGCTGTACACCATCAACGCCCTCTTCTTCCGCGTCGCAAACCCGCCAAATGTCCCCTTGATCCGCGAACCGCCCGGCAAGAAAAGCTTCAGCCTAAAGACGCGCATCGCGTACATGTTTGACTGCGAGTCGCTCTTCCGCGAGGCCTACCAGAACTACGCGAAGCTCGGCAAGGCGGTCATCCTCCCCGGGTTCGGTCTCCGTGATGAGGTCATTCTGCCCACCAGCTCGCTGCGTTGGGTTCTGGCGCAGCCCGAATCGGTCCTCAGCGTTGCGGATGCATTTGTGGAGATTGATCAGGTTGTGTATAGTCTGGGGCATGAGCGCTACGTGGCCGACCCGTGGCAGGGGAATCTGGTTCGGCAGGAGATGAATTCCGTGCTGGAGAATATTGTTGCGGCGATGAATGATGAGTTGGGTCTTGCATTTGATGCGCGATTTGGTACCGATGAGAATTGGAAGGAGATCGATCTATTGAATACGGTGAGGATGGTGGTTGCTCAGGCGGCCAGTCGCTTCACTGTCGGATTGCCTCTATGTAAGCGCTTCTGCCTCACTAATCTTGCTTTCGCTTGCTAAGTACTGTCTAGGCCGCGACGAGCAGTATCTCAAAGACAGCTTTGATGTGGTCGACGGCTGCATCATCAACGCCGGAGTCACTGGCGGAACACCCAAGATTCTCCGACCCCTCATCGGACCCCTGGTCAGCCTCAAATCGCAGCTCGCGCAGAGAAAAGTCAGGAAGCATTTTGAACCCATCTACCGCGCACGGCTGGAAACCCTCAAACATCCAAAAGACGACCCATCCGAGCCTCAAGACCACCTGCAGATGATGGTCCGCTATGCTGAAAAGGAGCGACGCAACGAGCTGTATGACCTGGACATCATGGCGCGTCGCCTCAGCGCTGCAAACTTTGGGTCGATGCATCAGACGAGCATCCAGGTGACGAATATGCTGCTGAACATCATGGGTTCAGACGCCGAGTACAACACCATCGCCGTCCTCCGCGACGAAGTCCACCGCGTCCTCGGCGCCGACCCAACATGGACAAAGGCCAAAGTCTCCAAAATGACCCGCGCAGACAGCGTCGCCCGCGAGACCCTGCGCACCCAATCCTTCGGCGGCCGCGCCGTCTTCCGCAAGGTAATGGTCGACAACTTCGAAACCGACACGGGCGTCAAACTGCCCAAGGGCTGCATCGTCTCCTTCTTCAGCCAGCCCGTGCACGTCGACGAGGCCAAGTATGAAAACCCGCTCAAGTACGATCCCTTCCGGTTCTCTCGCGCCCGCGAGGCCGCAGAGGACCCGAGCACGGCGAATAAACTCAGCTTTGTCTCGACGAGTCCCGACTATCTGCCCTTTGGGACGGGGAAGCATGCGTGTCCGGGGAGGTTCCTTATTGATTTTGAGCTCAAGATGATTATCGCGTATGTGCTTACGCACTATGATGTCAAGTTCCCCGAGGAGTATCACGAGAAGAGGCCGGCGAATCGGTGGTTGGCTGAGGCGATTGTTCCGCCGTCAGGGGTGAAAATTCTCATCAAGCGGAGGAAGAGTGTGCAGTAGCAGTAGCTGTAACTGGTTGCTAGGATCGGGGTTTTGATTTCTCGAATATACAACCGGCCTCCACACTTGCGATTCACTCAAGTACAGACTCTCCAAACTTCTTCATGGCCCATTTCAGGCGCCTCCTTCATTCCCCAGGAAAATAGGCTAATAGGGATATTGTATGCACATCATTCCTTGTATCTTGCTAGTAGCAACCGATCCTGGATATCTCCACAGCTTTCCTCAATTCCCCGTGGGGTACTCCATAATTAGTCCGTTAATAGCGAGCGATGATCATCGGACCAACTGACGCCGAAGTATGATCGACACTGACTGCTGCAAGGATGAGAAACGGTATAGTGCAGGGTGCACTCAAAGAATCCGGCTTCAACAGCCCTCGTCCCCTGGAGCACAAAGCTGCTATCGCATTCTTGCATCTGTGCCGACATGGCATTCCCCACCCATTTGAGCGCAGCAGTCGCTCTGTCGGCCCTCATATCCAGCGGCCTGGCAGCATCCTTCGACGGCTCCCGCTACCTCTGGTACGATACGCCCGGTACTCGCTTCAACGCAAGCCTCGCAGTCGGCAACGGCCGTCTCGGGGGCACACTCTACTGCCTCCCGACGGAAATCATCACCTGGAACGAAAACTCCGTGTGGAGTGGTACGTTCCAGGATCGCGTCAATCCACGGTCACTGGAGTCGTTCCCCAAGGTCCGAGAGCTGCTGGTCGATGGAAACGTTACGCAGGCGGGGAAATTGGCTCTGTCTGATATGACGGGGTCCTCGACTGACCCGCGCGAGTATCAGGTTCTGGCGAATTTGTATGTGGATCTTGGGCAGAGCGGGGATGCGACGAATTTGCAGCGGTACCTTGATACCATGGAGGGCTACACGGCTTGTGAGTATGAGTTTGATGGTGTTAACTACAAGTAAGCTCTCCTCGCCTGAAGCATGCTTTTCAATCCTCACGGATGCGACACTGATGCCCGCAGACGTGAACTCATTGCAAGCGCTCCGCCTGGAGTCCTTGGGTTCCGGATCCAAGCAGATACCCCACAGGCGATTAACCTGAACACATACCTGCGCCGCTCGAAGTATGTTGAGGACAATACTGCCAGTGTTGCCGATGGGGTTAGCTCTATCGTGATGAAGGCTACCACCGGAGAGGAGGATTACTCCACCTTTACAGCAGGGGTTAGGGTCGTCGTGGACGAAGGTGAGATCGCCATCTGAGATACAGTACGCCTGGGGCTCACAATTAGCAGGTAACGTCACTGCGAATGGAGAGAAGCTGTATGTAACGGGAGCTACGACCGTGGACTTTTTCCTCGACGCCGAATCGTCCTACCGATACGAGTCAGAGAGCGACCAAGAGACGCAATTGACTAAGAAGCTCGATGCTGCCACCAAGACTGGCTACGAGAGGCTGCGGACAGAGGCGATCAAGGACCACAAAAAGCTCGCAAACCGGGTTTCTCTTGATCTGGGAGCGTCCACCGGAGACGCCGCTTCCCTTCCCACCAACGAGCGCATTGAGAGGTATAGATCCGCGCCAGATGACGACGTCGAATTCGCCACCCTCATGTTCAACTACGGAAGACACCTTCTTATCGCATCGTCCCGTGATACCGGTGACCGTTCGCTGCCTCCTGGGTTGCAGGGAATCTGGAACCAGGACTATGAACCCTCCTGGGGCGCAAAGTACACGGTCAACATCAACCTAGAAATGAACTACTGGCCCGCGGAGACGACGAACCTGAACGAGCTAACTTCGCCGCTCTGGGACCTCCTCGCCCTGGTAGCGGAGCGCGGCAGCGATGTCGCGGAGCGGATGTACGGATGTCCTGGGTTCGTCCTGCATCATAATACCGACCTCTGGGGTGATGCTGTGCCCGTTGATAATGGGACCAAGTACTCGATCTGGCCGATGGGAGGCGCGTGGCTTGCTCTGCATATGATGGAGCATTATCGGTTCACCGGCGATGAGACATTCCTGAGGGAGAAGGCGTATCCGATTTTCAAGAGCGCGTTTGAATTCTTCGAGTGCTATCTTTTCGAATTCGACGGGTACCTGACGACTGGGCCTTCCTGCTCGCCGGAAAATGCATTCAGGATCCCCGAGGACATGACCAATGCTGGATCCGAAGAGGCCTTGACTCTAAGCCCGACAATGGACGATGCCATCTTGTTCGAGCTGTTAACTGCTCTGAAAGAAACTCACCAAGTCCTCGGAATCAGAAACGACCTCGCAAAGACAGTAAACGAGTCCATGGGCAAGATCCGATCCCCGCAAATTGGCTCGGATGGACAGATCCTCGAATGGCTGGAGGAGTGGACCGAAGTTGACCCTGCCCATCGCCACTTTTCACCTCTATTCGGCCTTTTCCCAGGAACACAGCTTACTTCGCTCGCATCCACTGAGCTCGCCAATGCCGCGGGAGTTCTACTCGACCACCGAATGGACAGTGGCAGCGGCAGCACGGGCTGGTCGCGCGCGTGGTCTATTTCCCTGTATGCCCGGCTATACCGAGGCGACGACGCCTGGAACAATGTCCAAGCCTGGATCCAGACGTTCCTCTTGCCGAACCTCTGGAACAGTGACAAGGGTGGAGCAACGACCTTCCAGATTGACGGGAATCTGGGCTATACGGCTGCGATCCCGGAGTTGCTACTCCAGAGTCACTCGGGGGTTGTTCATCTTCTTCCTGCTTTGCCCTCGGCCGTCCCTACGGGGTCTGTTACTGGTCTTGTGGCGAGAGGAGGCTTCGAGGTGGACATTGAGTGGGAGTCTGGCGCGCTGAAGAAGGCGACGGTCAAGTCTTTGCTCGGGAATGAGCTTACGCTGCTGGTCAATGGTGATGTGGAGTTGTATGTAAACGGCAAGAAGTATAGGGGTCCGGTTGCGACGAAGAAGGGGAAGACGTACACTATTACCGTGTGAGGGTAGAGTCAGAGTTATGATACTTGAGTACTAGTTACTAGTACAATGTCAGAAGAGCCTGCCCAGTGTATTGCTATAGCAGTATCAAGATATCAAACTCTCATTTGACTAAAAGAACCGCGGCTTACTTGCAACGCGTGTTGCTTGAGGTTAAGAATATGTGTAGCTGATCTGCGGTCGACATGATGACGACGAGGCGTAATGGTTGGTCAATGGTCTCGCATGTGCTCAACGTTGAAGACAACCTCAAAATGACCTTTTCAGTTGCTGGACCCTGATTCGTCATTTTAACCCGACCGAGGCAAACAAGCTTGACCCTGGAAGCGCGCCTTTTCTGCCGTCCTGTTTCCTCCGGGCTCCGGTTGTCTTGACCTCTCGGAACGTGGGGTACCACTCACCTCGACCGATGTGGGGGACATGGTGGCGGGGGTCCATGCAGGACTGCAAAGGGAATATAGTGTGGGGAGACGCCTGATGCTGCAGATCTCACTAGAACGAAGGGTCTCTAGTCGGCCAAGACGGCCAAATACGACAGCAGTGCATTGCAGGAATTAGCCCGATCAAATTATCCAGAGAATCACATGAGTCTGGGCTGATTAGCCAGGGCTGAAGCTCCTAATACCCGACGGGAGTTGGTAGTTTCATCATGATCCTCAAAGTAACCAAGCCATTGCGGAGAACAGCCGACACGAGAGATCCTGACCCCATACTTGAGCCGTTAACCTGGGGTCATGGGGCACGAAGCCTCCACTACAAATACGAGTCAGACATCTAGATCGGATCTCACCACCAATCTGCTATTCCTCCGTCGACAGCACTTTACTCTCGCAACACCATGTCCTCATTCTGGAAGAAGCGCAGTCTGAAGGTGCGCGATACCGAGCGGACTCGCGCTGCCGAATTGACCCTGCGAGAGTCGCTGTACCCGATTTGTCTCGTTACGAGCCTGTTCTTCTTGTGGGGCTTCTCGTACGGTCTACTTGACACTTTAAACAAGCATTTCCAAGAGACTCTGGGAATCTCCAAGGCCCGCTCTTCGGGGCTTCAAGCGGCTTATTTTGGGTCCGTACCACTCCAGCCAGTTCCAAGAACATCATGTTGACTCGATCAGTGCCTATCCATTGGCATCCCTGGGCCATGCGGCTTGGATCCTCCGTCACTATGGTTATAGAGCCGTGTATATCTGGGGGCTTTTCCTCTACGGTAATCATGATTCGCAATTGATGCGACACTGAATGCTAACATTCGACCTGAAGGACTTGGCGCTCTCCTTGCGATTCCCGCCATTAAGGAGCACTCATTCGGAGGCTTCTGCGCTTGCATCTTCATCATCGGAAACGGCCTTGGTTCCCTTGAGACCGCGGCTAACCCGTACATTGCGAGTAAGGGTCCAGCTCCTGTTTGGCTTGCTCTACCCCTCTGACATGGTCTAGTCTGTGGCCCTCCAAAGTACTCTGAGATCCGCATCAACCTTTCGCAGGCGTTCAACGGCATCGGAACCGTGGTTGCACCCGTCCTCGGATCGTACGTGCTCTTCGACTTTGACGACCAAAAGGCCCTAGAGAACGTCCAGTGGGTGTACACCGCAATAGCCATCTTTGTGTTCGCCCTTGCTCTGGTCTTTTTCTTTTCGACCATCCCTGAGATAACGGATGCGGACATGGAGTACCAGGCTCAGGAGACTGGCACCGGAGACAATGACAAGCCGCTAAGAAAGCAATACCGTCTCTTTCACGCGGCGTTTGCGCAATTCTGCTACTGTGGTTCGCAAGTTGCTATTGCAGGGTGAGATCTAGTCTTTCATGGTTGTTGTCGTCGTTGGGCAGAAGACTGACCGCACCAGGTACTTCATCAACTATGTCACCGAAACTCGACCAGGCACCAGCTCCAGCGCTGGAAGCAAGTTCCTCGCTGGTGCTCAAGCCGCGTTCGCCGTCGGCCGATTCGTCGGCGTCTTCCTCATGCACTTCTACAAGCCGCGCTGGGTGTTTGGAGTTTTCCTGACCATGTGTATTGTATTTATAGCCCCATCCATCACCCAGCGCGGCAACACCGGCATGTCAATGCTCTTCGTTACCTTGTTCTTCGAGTCAATCTGCTTCCCAACCATTGTCGCGCTCGGCATGCGTGGTCTCGGCCGCCACACGAAGAGGGGATCTGGATTCATCATCGGCGGTGTGATCGGAGGAGCTTGTGTACCGCCATTGCTTGGAGTGGCGGCAGATGCTCGCAATACGGGTTTCGCGATGGTCGTTCCACTCTGTTTCTTTGTAGCGGCCTGGACGTATCCGCTTTGTGTCAACTTTGTGCCCTCGTACCGCAACTGTGCGGATGCGTACACTGCGGTCGACGTGGGCATCCGTCCTCAGGAAGTCACTGCAGATGAAGAAAAGGGCAGCCAGCGGACGACGGAAAGGGTGGTGGAGGGTCAGTAGGGGGCGAGAGAGTGGGAGAGGGTATCTGCGTGTAGCAAGCAATAAGCTATCGTACTATGGCTGTGCTCGTCAAGTTTGAACAGACGATAATATAGCAATTGAGTTCTCACCAGCAATCCATGTCCCTACCTTGAACCTCCGCAGTAACTACCTACATGAGCTGACGTACCCCAACTACGAGCCCATCTCTGATTGGTGGAGTAATGAGTGGCTGTTCTGCAGGCGAACTCACCCCAGAATTTAAACGTAGCGTACCCCACAAAACCAGGCCTCTCGACGAGCTTTCTGGTAGTGTTCCCTCATTATTGCGATCTCCGTGTTTGGCACAATGAGGCGCTCCGCCATGAGTCGACGAAGGGTTGGCCGGGCATGCGATCAGTGCAATTTCTCTCGCACACGATGCGATGGCGATTTACCTTGGTATTTCATTTCCCCGCTCCAACCTTCGCGAAGCTCATGTATTTTGAGCGTACAGTGGACGATGCGATGGTAAGTCGTACTAGCCCGTGTCGCGATCACTGCCATTGACCGGTTCCCGCAGCTCTAGCACACCGATGTCAATACAACCGACAAGTCAAGAAACGCGGGCGCAAAACGAACCTGGCTAGGCGGGCTATTGACTCGCGATCGCATTCAGACGTGGGTTTACACAGATCCGCCTCGCCCATGGGGTCAGGAATCTCCTCTGAGCGCTCAACTGCCACCGCAGATGACGTTCAGCCGTCGCTGCAGCTGGGGCAACTCAACGGTCTAGCCTTGGAGCAGGACATGGGGATGCATCCAAACAGCACAGAGGTCAATTTTGGACAATTTCAGGTCGACTCGCCGTTGGCCCTAGATCCATCCCAGCTCGCGCTGGGGTTTAGCTTGTCGCCCCTGCCTCAGACGGATCCGATGCTCGTCGGTGGCACCTTCGCGGCATCCCCGAGTGCGTCGGGCAGTCAGAAAAGTTCCCTTCAAGCCTCCGCCTGCCGATATCCTTGCCTTAGGCCGCTTCTACCCGCGTTGAGCGGCATTCTTTCACCAGCGACAGCTTGCGATCTGCTGGATATTTTCTTTTCGGAGCCAGGCAGTCCGCTGTGCTTTACCCACAGCCCATACGTTTTGTCCCCCGTTTTCCGAAAGATGTCCGTATTGCATCCGTCAAAGCCCCGGCAGATGTCGCCGGCATTATTGGCAGCCATGCTCTGGTGCGTCGCACACACGGCTGATTGTCGAGTATTTTACTTGCCTGGATCGCGGCAGCGGATCGTCAATGAGTTATACGGCGTCACCATGTCCCTACTGCGCAGACGGGATATGGACAATTGGCGACGGGTTCCTGGTAAGCCTCTGCTACCTGCCCCAGCGAGAGACTCCATGTTTATCTTTCTATCTAGGTGGTTGGCAGTTGGAAGAGGACTCGGCGACGAGCCTCGACACGGGCAAATCGGACAGGTCTCGGAGGACATTCAGCAACGGACCCACGCCGTGTGTGGACGACGTACTGACATTTGTCCTTCTCACGATTGTCATCTCCGGCGGCGAATACAAATCAGATTGCGTCAAGTGGTGGAACAAAACGGTGGGCCTCGTCAAGTATCTCGGGCTACATAAAGAGCCGTCAATGTCAGGCCAGGCGCAGAGCTCTATTGAAGAGCACGAAGAACAACGTCGGACATTCTGGCTTGTTTACACGGTCGATAGGCATCTAGCCCTATCGCACAATCGTGCTTTGGACATTCTGGACGCCGAATGCGAGGTTTTTAGCCCATTGCCGGAGCATCTGTGGCAGAGTTTCGATACCCTCGACGCAGAGGCCTTGCAGCAACGTACCTACGGCCCGCCAACTACAATTTCCGGCACAGGCTTTTTCGAATACTTTCTCCCCATGATGGCCATTCTAGGGGATATTATCGACTATCGTCTAAGGCGGCACCACCCACGCCTGGTGTCTCACGACGAGGCTTCGCTAGAGGTGATTAAAGCGAACCTCACTCATTGTGAGCGCAGTCTCTGCGAGCTCTCAGACACCCAGACTATCTCTCACAGCCCTTCGAATACAGCCCTGCCGCGGAACACAACCAACATGATAGTCACATATGCGGTATACATCATCAAAGTTCTCTACGTCCTCCTCTACGGCAATTGGGATGCTATCACTATGCTAGAAGACGATGGAGACTGGATCACCTCGTCCAGATTCGCCGAATGTTCCACAAGCTCTATCGCCGCCGCTCAGGCGATTTCAGACATCCTCAAGGTCGATCCTGAACTGTCATTCATGCCATACCTTTTTGGCATCTACCTTTTCCACGGCAGCTTTGTGCTTTTATTATTCGCGGAAAGAATGTCCCGCATTGGCCCGAATCCGTCGGTGGAGGAAGCCTGTGAGGTAATTATCCGGGCGCACGAGGTCTCCATTGTGACTCTGAGCACAGAATTTCAGGTGAGTCTGTTCGTCGCGGCATGGGGAGCATATGCTGACATCTACGAATAAAGAAAACATTTCGCAAGGCATTTAGAGCCATACTGTATAATGCGCGACGGCCCGAGATGAGTGAGACAGAGCTTCAGACGCTACGAAAAGAGGTTCTGTCGACATATCGATGGACGATGGGGCACAGAGGACTCTGCTTGTGACATGGTCTTCAATTCACAAGGATTCTTAGCTCGCTGGATACGAGGCCGTGCGATTTCCCTCCACCGCGGGGAACAGTTTCCCGTCGGGTAATTTGGGCGGGATAATGCGGGTATCAAGCAGCCAGTAGGGTCAATGCACGCCTTTTACCCACTAAACGCCGATTGCTACGTGGGCCACCCTCCTGGGCAGATGCTGACATTTGTCCAAAGCTTTGATGAGCAAGAATGTGCGAAAGAGATATAGACTGAGAAGACCAGAAGCTCTGGCGAACAGCCAGCGGTACTTTCACTTCCTCGGCGTCAGCATGTCAGTCTCGCAACCTCGTCAAACTCTGCAGTTACCCCCGGTCGTCCTCGGGGGCTCTGGTTTCAGCTACCAAGTACATCCGGACCCGAAAAGTGTACCGGTTTCGAAGATCATTCGCCGCGCATTCGATGTCGGAATCAGAGCAATCGACACCTCGCCATACTATGACCCCTCAGAGTTTCTACTAGGAGAGGCGCTTGCGAGTCCTGAACTAACGAGCAAATACTCGAGAAGCGACTATATCCTCATGACCAAGGTTGGTCGCATATCAGTCAACAAGTTCGACTACTCTCCAGCATGGGTGCACCAATCAGTCCAGAACTCGCTAGAGCGCCTGGGCACTCCATATCTCGTATGCCGTCTTCTGCTTGAAAAAAAAATTGTCACGGTAGCCGAGGCAATCGAAGCAGTCGGCGCACTGTTCGAGCTCTCGGAGAAAGGCTTGGTGAAATTCGTGGGCGTATCAGGCTATGACCTGGACCGCCTTGTACATGTCGCTCACGCCGTGAGAGAGAAATACGGTCGACCATTGGACGTCGTGCAGAACTGGGCTCAACTGACGCTGCAAAACACTCGCTTGGAGCGATACGGAGTCCCAGCCCTGAGAGACGCTGGTGTCCCAGTCATATGCAACTCGAGCCCCCTAGCATCTGGTCTTCTGCGGGCAAATGGCGTGCCAGTGGGGAAGCTGGGAGACTGGCACCCGTCTCCCAATGGACTTCGCGCAGCTGTCAAGAGAGCTTCGGACTGGACTGAAACGCAGAACTCGACATTAGCGGCCCTTGCGCTGCGCTTTTCTGTGGCAAGGGCGACGCGGATATCGCAAGGCGGGGTTTCTGTTCACACGCTGCTTGGCATTTGTTCGATAAGCGATATCGAGGAGAACGTACGCGCCGTGAACACGATTCTATTACCCGAAGCAGAAGCGGCGAGTTCCCTCAGAGATGGCGAGGTGAATGTCGCGCATCTCAAACGCGTGAACGAGACGGTCGAGCAGCAGGATCTGGTGCTATCTCGGAAAGTACGTCAGACGCTGGGCGAGTGGGTAGAGTATGACTTTGAGAAAGGGCAACGAAAACAAGAGGTGCTGCCATGGTGGCCTGGAATATCCGCTGGGGTCTTGGTAATGGGGATCTCGTTCTTACTGTTTACCCGGACATCCCTGTCTCCGGTTTTCAACCATATTCGCTCATAGTTACCGTAGACAATCTGATATCTATCATCCAAGCTCTCCCGTAGGCCTTCCGTAGCAAATTCTCGAGTTCAGCTTTACGCGAGGGGACTGTCACTCTAATTGCCGTGATACCTGATCAGACCGGGCAATGTAACTTGTGTGTCGAATGTTACGGTGGCTCGGGGTATATTATGCCGATTCAAGTTGCCCCTTGACATACAGAAAGTACACTTCCCTCTCGACCTCGACTTTTCAGAGAATAGTATACCTGCCACCGGGCTCGAACGCCATCAGCACAAAGGCTATATCGTTGATCACTGCAGAAGATAGATTGGATCGGGATTATACAGTTGCCCAGACATGACTCCAGGCCCCAATTATATTACTCGGGCATATTCGACATAAAATGCTGATCGGGTTATCTCCACAATGTCACCCCATATTATTGCCGATCCCGGAATCTGCGGGGGACCATGACAAGACCTCGCACAATGATAGGTAAAGAAAGGGAGTTAGTGTTGGAGGGGTTAACTCTCATCGGGATAACTTCAATCATCGGCTGAATTGGCTTGCGCTCGTCTGACCACAATAAGCCCGTCAGGTATATATCGTCAGCAAAGAGATGCCTCCACGGCGTGCATGACAAGAAACCAACACAGCCAAAGAAGCTCAGATAAGACGTTATACAAGCCATGGTTGTTAAGGGTCCAGCGGCACTTCTGGCCCTGTCTCTTCTGCAGTTATCTCTGGCTTATCCCCGTGGAGAAGATGAACCGGTACGGTACTGCATGCTTTGTTTCGTATCACTGCTGATTGACCAACGCCGTGTAGGGAAAACTGCCCACGATGGGCTGGAACCCGTGGAATACATATGATTGCAACATCAGCGAGGCGATCGTTCTGGACGCAGCCGAGAACCTAGTCGCCCTCGGTCTGCGAGATGCAGGCTACGACCACGTCAATAGTATGTCCATCATCTCGTTCATTCACCGAGGAGACCAGGCCTGATAACATCAATCTTCCTCTGCAAGTCGACGACTGCTGGCAAGTCAAATCCGGCCGCGACAACTTGACCAACGAACTCATCCCGGACCCCGTGAATTTCCCCCGCGGAATCAAAGGCCTCGCAGACGACGTGCACGAGCTCGGCCTGAAACTCGGGATCTACAGCAGCGCAGGAACCGAGACCTGCGCCGAGTACCCGGCGAGCCTCTACTACGAGGAAACCGACGCCGCCAGCTTCGCGGCGTGGGGGGTGGACTACCTCAAGTACGACAACTGCGGCGTTCCGAGGAACTGGTCGGATCCGTACACCGCGTGCACCGACCGTTGGTCGAATACGGTCAACGGGACGTGCGTCGGGCTCGCGAATCCAGCGCCGGAGGATTACGACTGGGGGACTTCCCCCACGGCGGAGCGGTACCGGCGTATGGGCGATGCCCTGGCTAAGCAGGACCGGCCAATTCAATATGCGCTCTGTCCCTGGGGCTTTGCACAGGTGCATACATGGGCGAAGGGGGTTGGGTCCTCATTTCGCATGAGCAAGGATATCAGGGCGAATTGGGGCCGTGTGCTGGAGATCCTCAATAGGAATTCCTTCCTGATGAACTATGTTGAGTTTGGGTAGGTCTGCCGGCCAAAGTGCCTGGAGGATATAGCTAATAGTGTCCCAGGTCTCGGCCCGACGCAGATATGCTAGAAGTCGGCGTCCGAGGCCTCACCTCGGCCGAGGAGCGTACCCACTTTGCATTCTGGGCGCTGATGAAATCCCCCCTGATCATCGGCGCAAGCCTAACCGCCCTAACTGACACTCAGCTCTCTCTGCTCAAGAACCCCCGGTTGATCGCATTCAACCAAGATACCCGTTACGAAAAGCCAGCCGTCCCTTATAAATGGGGCACGAACCTGGACTGGACGTTCAATGCTAGTTTCCCTGCCGAGTACTGGTCTGGTGAGAGTCGTGCTGGGACATTCATTGCCATGTTGAATACGGGCAGTGCTGCGGTCAGTAAAACGGCGCTGTTCTCGGAGATTCCGGGGCTCAGGCGGAGGCGCCGGTATAGGATTGTTGATGCGTGGACTGGAGAGAATTTGGGTTGTCACTCTGACCAGTACACGGCGCTTGTTGAGTCGCATGACACGGCTGTTCTGATTGCGAAGCCATGTTAGAGATTGAGCCTCGGCGATTAGCTTTCAGATGCTCGTGGGCTCGAGCGAGGTACTTAAAGAGATGGGGACGACGATGGAAAGTTCCGTGAGGGTTAAGATTTACTGTCACTTGGTTGTTGAGGAAATACAAAATGGATTGTGCTTCGTGGAATAAGTCCTGCCAAGGCATTAAGCTGCGGTACGTTTGGATGCACTGGTTATCGAGATTATGGCCGGATGATGACCTTTTCCCCAGACACGCCAGCCTTATTCTTATCCAGCGCCTCGTCAATCTTCTCCAAGCCCCCATCGACCACGACCGTGCGGTTAGGAACAAACTGCCCAGTTGCCAACCACCCATTCTCGCCTCCAAGACGCTTCATGAGCGGCTCACTCAGGTACCGCAGCTCCGGCTTGCTGCCGAGACCCAGAATCTGGCGAATTTCGACCTTGGGCTCCTTGGATGATCCAAGCGACTGGGCCTCTGCGTCAGCCGCGAGTACAGTGACTACACAGCTTTTGGATCCGGCAGTCTGAAGGATCTCAACACCCAGCTTCTGCGTCTCGCCGAGGGAGATGCCGTCGAAGACGAAATCCAAGGGTAGACCGTTAAGTGCAGAAACAAAGTCTTGAGCGCCCGCCTTCTTCCGGTCGAGCACGACGTGCGCGCCGTGACTCTTGAGGCGCTCTTCGTGTCTGAGGCTGGCATTTGTGATGATGCGCTCGTAACCAGACAATCGGGCCAGCTGGATCACATATTGGCCCACAGAGGAACTTCCACCTAGGACGACAATGGCCTTGCCATTTCCTGCGCGCTCGCCACCCTCAACCCAGGGGGGCGGGGCAAGGCCACGACCGGTCTTGTCATAGAGACCGGTGACACCGGCAATAGTCGCGAGACAGATTCCCGCGGCCTGGTCGTCGGTAATCGAAGCAGGAGTCTTGCCAAGAAGCGCAGCAGGCATTCTGCAGTACTGCTGGAATGTGGCGGCGTCGTAGTTGCCGATGATCCCCTGGAAGAAGACGCGGTCGCTGACTGCAAAGTCTGAGACACTTTTACCGACAGAGACAATCTTGCCGGCGGCATCGGAGCCCAGGACGGCCGGGAATGTCTGCAGGAAGTAGCCGCAGTCTCGGATCTTCCAGTCGACGGGGTTGATGGCTGTCGCGGTGATTCTGATGATTACTTCATCGTTGCCGAGGGGGCCGAGGGAGCGTTCGGCGATGGTGTGTCTGGCGCCTCCCTCTTTGAGGATAGCGGCTTTGAATGTGGATGGGACGGACATGTCAGATTCTTCGAGGGTGTTTGATGTTGATTGTTGGAGGGGAACATTCCGAAAGATCCGACAGCAGAAGAAAAAGCAAAGCTTGAGTGGGGACATTGCTCATCGCTTCACGTGGTGACGTCAGTCCTGCTCGCATGAGCAGAGAAGACCAGACCATTAAAGCGTAACCACTCTCATGCCACCAGATCAAACTACTGTCTCGTCGATGCCATGCGGGAGTTCATGCACATACGTCGGCCCCATATGACTCCGCTTGTTCGATGCAGTCAGCAGTCATCTTACTTTTTGTACGACTCCGCGGGCTTTCTGATTCGCCACGGGTGTGATATCCCCACACGGACCCCAAATATGCATATATCAACTGTGAACTGGCAAGTATTCCATTCAATTCCGGAGTGATAGACCAATAATAGGATTCCCTGAAAAAGCTAGTTGAGCAGCAAACTACCCCGTGTCCAATCGCTACAGATCAACCCCGTCTAAGCAACCAGCTCAGCCTCGATGAGCCCGTACCCGTCAGGTAGCACAGGGAGATCAATAATCTTGAACCCCGCCGCACCCAAAAGCGTGGTCCACTGCTCTCGGTTACGCTCCAGTGCCCCATGAAATCCCAACATCGCAATATCCAGCGCGACCACCTTCTTGTCTGCCCCAGTGTCGGGGACCACGCTATCTTGGATCCACAGCTTTGAGTAGCCTGGAGTCATGGCTGTCGCGATGTTACGGAGGATTGTGAGCGCCTCGTTGTCCGGCCAGTTGTGCAGAACATGTTTGACCATGTATATCCTTGCGCCCTTGACTGGCTGGGGCGTAAACATGTCGTGTTCGAGGTAGTTGAAGTCTGGATCATGCAAGTCCGCGGGGACATTGTTGATGACCTGAGGCAGATCCTCCAAAACAAGCTGGCCTGTCGTTGTGACCCTAGGTGGCAGGGCGTTCTTGACAAGGGTCAGATCCTGACCAACGCCACCGGCGATGTCGACGACGAGGGGGACAGCCGGGTCGATTGTGACTCCGTCGAGGACTCGACTAGCGATATTGAATTGCTCTGTCCATTGCTGGCCCTGGGTGCGCTGGACCGTCATGAATGTGTTGAAGTCCTGCGTGTGTTCTTTGTCTCCGGAAAAGAAATCAAAGGCTTCCTGGTCTGTTCCAAAGGCGTACTGGAACAAGCCGTTGCGCGCGCTACCGGGGTTCTGGTAGTTGGTCTCCTTGAGGTAGGCGGGGAGGGCGTCGAGGATTTTGTGCGTCTTCTCTCTGCCAAAGTGTCAGCACGGATCTGGTAGCGGGAAATAAACGGTCGACGAAAACATACCCAACGCGAAGACCGGCTGCACACGGAGGAGCAGCAAGAACGAAACAAGCGGGCGTTGCTTGGTAGGTCTCGGGGCCAATTTCCTTGATGAGCCCCCATGCGGTCGCCGCCCGCATCAGGCGCACTATCAGCCATCGATCGGCTTCAGTTTGTTGGGCCAGCTCCGTTGCAGTTAGTGGTCCGCTTGTGAGCCTCTTGAAGACATCGAGTCTGTTGAGAACGGCGATGCACGGGTACAGGACAACCTATCGGAAAACGGTCAGTCTCATTCGCGATAAACAGCTGTCGGCGTACAGAGGTGAGGGTATCCATAGCCACCATCCGAGGATCCTGTAGACTCTCAAGGATATGTTGGCATTTCTGCATAATTTGAAGGCGAGACGCTGGGTTGGAGACATCGATTGTGGCCAGCTCAGCGATGGCTCCCGTCACCCCGTCCAGTTCGTTGCCGTTGATTGCCATGATCAAGTCAAATATTTTACTCTGAGAGAAGCTGTGGGGAAAGAGAAGTGGCTTGCTATCCTGTGAAGCGACCGAGCTTGGTTGTATAGTAGAATCTCTGGATGGATATTCCTAACGGCAGCTGATACTTATGCAAGAGAAGCTCCCGGCTGACCGGCATTCAGCTATTCAATACCGACATGGCGAGACGGGCTCAGCGTTGTAGACCAGGTCCTAGCGAGCGACCCCATAGCCAGACATGCAACAGCGCCCTGATCTGGAGTTTGACCCGGAGCGCAGGAGTTATTCTAGATTCCGAAAAAGCAGGAGAAAAGGTGAATGAGTGGCATTTATCCGTGTGACCATATATTGTAGCGAGCGAAAGACTCAGCTAAACAAGGCCATTATTGGTCAAACGTGACGGGCAGTATACGCCCCGAGCGCCAACTTTGCAATCTCGCCACCATGTTTGCTTTTAGCCTGTCAGGGATTTAATGGGCCAAGACGAGCTGGGTGCACGTCCCCGATTACGAGGGGTAAGCCGGGGTCGGTGTTCGGTAGGGAAAGCCGGCCTAGCTGCAGTCATCCCGGCGGCCGTGGCAGGGGTAAGAGTCAGGAAGCATGGCCATTGGAGTGCTAGGGTATGACGGGTCTGGTACTTTACCAAGCACTACGGAAGCCTTCGGGGCCGAGCCCGTAGCGCTGCATAAAGTGGCCAGTCGGTATGCGACGTAGAATGCAGGCGCAGTTCGCCAAGACAGACAGCATCGGACGCGCAAGCACTGTCGACTGGTAATTAAGCACTTACTCAATTTGTACAATGACGCCTCTGCCTTTGGCAACATACCTGCGCATTAGCGCTCCAAACAGATGCGTCCTGGATCTGGATGGAGGGCAGTGAGGCGAACTAAATTCAATAGTGATACCACTCCATTTTTGGCTTTTACAATGGCCCGCTGCAAAGGACTGGCCCTTGTTGGTGGCGATGCTCATGGCGTCCCAGATCTCCCCAAGCCTGGCAGTCAAGTTGGTAATACGCTCCCCTGCTTGGCACTGAGGCAGAAGGCACTGTCCAGCTGCGCATTTATATCGGTCCCAAAAACCCTACAACTGCCGTCTTCCCAGGTAATCTGTACCGTGCGGAGTCCCCAGTATTCGTTTGCGTACCAGTACCCTTCTCAGACCTCGAGTCCAGTCACCGGCACGTTTCTGTACTCTTGGAACCAGCGCTTCCCGTTGCGTCCCATGGGAACCTGCATGTGTTGACCGGATATGACAAGCTTGGCGAGTTGAGCTTGTGGAGGAGGCCGGATGTGCGCTGGAGAATTGTTGGCGATCCAGTTCAGTGTCTTCCAATGGTTCTCCTCCTCCCACTTCGTTGGCCCCCATTGCAAGACATCCGGCTTAGACGGGATGACCTACACGCGCAGATATCGGCCGGCGCGGAAGAAACATCTCTCCCCGGGCTGCTTGGCCTTGTCTTTGGGGACCTGTAGCGCGGCACCGGCCGAGTCGAAGCCAGCCAGCCTTGGCGAGCCCGGGCCATTATTTGGCGATTGCTGCGGGTCCATAGATGATCTTGTCCTTCAGCACGTCGCGCTTGACATTGTGCGGCCCGCTGAGTATTTAGGCCTCATTGGGGACGTTCGGGACGGTAGCGGACGCACCTACACGGTCCACCGTCGCTCCAGCCAGAGACTTCTATTTGTTTAGGGTCCTGCATCGCCTTCCGATTTGGGCTGGAATTTAATGCGGACTGCCTCGAGTCCACGGAAGAAGTACACCTCGTGTGCTCCGCCCTGGACGGAGAGAACAGGGTCCACCGAGTCGAATCCTGCCTGTGCCAGGGACTTCTGGTGGTCTTTGATTGGGAGCGGGTTGAAAGTTCGTTTCCCGATGGAAGTGGATGGCTCCTAGCGAACACGGCAGTACTTGTCGACGGAGAAGAAGTATGCTTCTCCGAGGTCCTTTAGGTGAATGCCTCGGCCATGGTGGGGGTGAATTATGCGGATGTGAGAGAACTTTGACCGAGATCTGTATAATGAGGAGGTGTACCCAAGGGAGTTCTGTATGTCTGTTCGGGAACCCACTGCTGTTGCACTCTTTATCTGTATCTAACAGAGCACAAAGAAGCAGAAGTACTGAGTATCTACGCATCACAGAGTACAAATAAAGCCAAGGAAATGGTCTAAGAGAGCTTCTGACAGAGCGCGCTACGGCTCCAGGAGAACACTCAGGCATAGTCAATGATGATGCATGCAGATGTCTGTTGGAATAATGAAGCTATCTAGCTAGGGACTACTAGATATAGGTAGATAGAATAAAAGAAGACATGTGTCACATGGGTGCTAGAACCTTCCATGGAAGATAAAGGAGCGATAAGCGGAGCTTCCAACAACATAAGGTGTGACTAGGGTGAAAACAGCGATTGCTTGGTAGAATACACTTACAAACCAGCTGGTAATGTCGTATGGATGGTGGTTCCAAAATCTAATCGCTCCGCCAGAACAGCGTTCCTGGATTGACTTGTGTACCCTGAGTTGACTCCCGCTGGGGACGGCTAATGGGGATGGCTAAATTGATGATGTCGTGCTTGTGTCAAGGGGACTTTGAGGAATAAGCCCAGTGTGGAATCCATTCAAAGCACGGTGATTCCACCGGCTGGGGCCAATAATTGGCCAGGAACTAAATCCCTGCCGCTGGCCATATTAAAACGAAATATGCAGCGGATGCAGAGGTTCGGGGCCAGGTTGTCCCGAGATATGCAAGATTATACTGTGACAAGCGGCCAATAGCAGCCTAGGATTAAGGCTTGGCAGCATTGAGTGACATCATGCTTGGCTGGTTTGCAAGATTTGACCCGTTTGTCTTGTGGATCAATGCAAATGGTGTAAACTGCGGTGCTGGTCTTGGTCAGCTGAATAATGGCATTTGCTCATCTCAAGTGGAGGCAGCCAACAAACATCCCTCGTTGTGTGATCCAATTGAATACTCGCAACAATAGGAATGCTTGTCCTAATAGCAGCAGTCTATATGATGGCTTCAAGATATATAAGTAGGCTGGGACCCCCTTGAAATGTATCCTACAATCCGCCACCCACTCCTCCATCAACTTCATCAATTGTTAGACGATCAAGACCACAATGCCCTCCTACCTCATCACGGGTGCTTCTCGTGGACTCGGAGTACGCAATCTTTCTTGATGCTCAACAGAACTCGCAATCGCTAACCCACCCCAGTTTGAGTTCATCCGCCAGCTGTCTGCTGACCCTGCCAACGTCGTCATTGGCCTTGTGCGCAACAAGGCTGCGACGGAGGAGAAGATTGCCAAAGAGATCGGCAGGAAAGTCTACGTTGTCGAGGGCGAGCTTACAAACTATGATTCGCTCAAGGTTAGTCACGACAGCTATTTCTAGGGATAAGTGCTAACATGGCGTAGAAAGCCGCCGAAGAAGTTTCGAAGCTCACCAGCAGCCTGGACTATCTAGTTGCAAACGCAGCTGTCATTTCGGACTGGGGTGCCTATGAGGGAATTGGCGATCTGTAGGTCTTGCTTTCTTAACCTGCAAACGCGCGTTCTAACAGGGTGATAGCGGTGCCAAAGACTCTGCCAGACTCGAAGCCGAGCTCATGAGCTCCTTCCACACGAACGTTGTCGGAAACGTCCACCTGTTCAACCTATTCCTCCCCTTGATCCAGGAAGGCCAGGCTAAGAAGGTTATTACCATCACATCCGGCATGGCCGATATCGATTTCATCGCCAACTTCAACATCGCCTCCGGAGCCCCGTACAGCATCAGCAAGGCGGCGATGAATGCAGCCGTTGCCAAGTTCAGCGCGCAGTACCGGAAGGATGGCATTCTGTTCCTCGGGCTCTCTCCTGGTCTTGTCAACACCAGTGAGAACACTAATCGTAAGCTTCACTCCACCGCCGACTGGGCTATGCTAATGATGCGATGCAGCGACACCGGAACAAATCGAGGGGCTGAAACAAATGATTCAGCAATTTGCTACCTACGCGCCGGGCTTTACTGGGCCCATCACCCCCAAGGAATCTGTCGAACACTTGCTGGATGTCATCTACAGGGCGGACATCAACAAGGGCTATGCTGGAGCTTTCCTATCTCACTACGGAAACAAGCAGTGGCTCTAAGCAAGGAAGGTTAGGGATTACTGTGGGGCATTCGGGGTGTTGTGGGATCTGTTATTATCGAGTTTTAGCGTGACTTCTGTCGAAAGTCAATACAATTTCCAATCAAATCCTCTACATCTCGTTTTCGAGTTCATCCTCAACTGCAAGCTAATAAAATCAAAACCAATTCCTCTAATCGCAGCAACAAGTACGGTATCGTGTGCTCAAAGGCATCGGGACGGCATCAACATATAAGTCAACCGGCTTACAAGACAATATCAGAGCAGAGATCTTAGGACCTGATGATATCGCGTATGGACACACATCGATGGATTACCGCAATGGTATGCTTTCCATTCCGGTTCTACCTCGAACGAATACCGCTAACAGGTACATCAGTGGTAGTCTAGCTTACTATGACCGCGCTGATCCCGTTGGAATTAATGATATATTTGTGGGTCACGCTGCTCCGTCGGGGACACAGGATACGAAGCAGACCGCATCAAATAATTCCCAAAGTAGTCCATATCTATGGTTGTAGCGTACCGCACTACGCAGGCCAATTCCCAGAGGAGATGGCCAACCTTGTGAAGGCTTGGAAAACTGGTAGATCATAGGCGACGGCTCGCTGCAAAATGTGGTAGAAGCAAAGTTCGAGGACGTATCAGGCGTGTGGATGAATGTATTTGGAGGGGAAGTACGGGGAAGTGGGTTAGCTCAGTCGGGTGCTTGACTAGGTACCCTGGATACAGCAGTTAGGCTGAGATATATAAACAAAGCGTTG
Source organism: Aspergillus calidoustus (assembly GCA_001511075.1). Taxonomy (NCBI): domain Eukaryota; kingdom Fungi; phylum Ascomycota; class Eurotiomycetes; order Eurotiales; family Aspergillaceae; genus Aspergillus; species Aspergillus calidoustus. Next base: position 667,788 of record CDMC01000013.1, on the reverse strand, counting down.
ACTGAAGTTGGATGGCGATAAATCCCGTTGAACGCTCAACAAAAGAAAGGCCAAGGTAAAAACCGACAAAAACGCAGGGACGGATCAAGCAGAAACTCCAATGGGAACAGGTCCCTTTGGCCCGACACTTCCGCCAATATTCGCCTGGTGCATAGATCTCGGGCCCAGTTTAATGGGATAATCGACCGCAGAATGAAAAACACCGTAATTGTCCCAAATTATCACGTCTCCTTCCTCCGCTGGAGCGAGCAAGATGTACTCCGGCTTGAGGATGCGGGACTGAATGTCCAAGACAAACTTGCGAATCTCCGCGATATCATCGACGATTCGAGGCTCTTGGTCAGGCGAGCTGCGCAGGTAAAGCTTCTTCGCGCAGATCCCGTGGACGTGGAAGGCTTTCTCTCCCGTCAGCGGGTTTACCCATACCATTGGGTACTATAAGCCATTAGTCAAGTAATGGATTGTGTGGAAGAAGCAGTGGGATAGTACCGTCTTCACAGAGGCCGGGTCATATTCGCCCAGCTCGTCCGTCGTAAGTCGTTCGCCGCCTTCTGCTAGTCCGAGGCCGTTGCTGTTCCCCTTGCATCGTTCAATCCACTTGTATGGATAGGGAGCGTACTCGACCCAACTATGGTCGACCAACTGTTTCTCCTCGGGTAACAACAGACCGTACAGCTGTGATGTACTAAAGAACGCCGTGCGCCCAGGAGGTGTCTTCATGCGGAGGTCCGAGCCATCAGCCCACTCGATGGTCAGGTCAGGACCCTTGGGTAGCTTCACGCAGCGGAGTGTGGTAAACCAGGCCGGGTCCTTGCCGTAGAGCGGAGCATCCAGATGCCATCGCTGAAATCGGGTAATTCCTTTCTCGAAGTCGTCCAGTGACGGCGGTACGGCGTGAAAGTCGTTGCTAAGACCGCGCTCAATTGTTTGGTTCTTGACCCCAAAATGATCTTCTCCTTGAAAACCCTTTCCGATGAGACGAACGTTCTCAGCACCTGGGATTCCGACGACGTCTCGACCTTGCTGGAGAAGTCATCAGTTAAGCGATGACGATCCTTCAAGTAGGGCTACCTACGGCAAGAACACCGCCTTTCGCGCGGATAGTGGCCAGATCCCCATGACTGTGGCCATCAGTCGCATTTGGGTCCAGGGCTTTGACGAGTTCCCATTGTTTCTTCGGGTCAAGGTTTGTTTGGTCTTTGACCAAAACCACTTTGTGTCGCCATATCGCAGCTTTCAGGCGGTCGACATCTTCGTCTAGTACAGATTAGCCCCTGTACTAAAAATACAAAATTCAGTCGCTACTCACGAGATATGTTATTGATATCGACGCCTGTTACCTTTGCACCAAACTTATAAACGCTTCAGTACGGGATGGCTTGCTTCTTTAAGCGGAGGACGTACGTTGTAACTCTCCTCCGACGTGCGCTCAAGAGGAGTCACGGCAAATCTCGAAGTGTCATCCATGGTGGAGGGAGATCACAGTGCAGCTGGTCGAATAAGTGAGTTATGCACTGGGCCCTCGATGGAAACAATGGCTTCATTTCTATTCGTTGGGTATCCCTGCGCTGATTGTGGAGTCGGGCGTCCCCGGCCGCTCGTTATCATCTTCTCCAAAATTTCGGTGATGTTATCCGCATATCCAGTTGAGCTTGTGGATCGCGAACTAGACTGTTCGGGCTTATCAGTTATTGTCTCCTTGCGGGGTTACTCCAAATCACGGAGTTCCGATCATCGTCCACGGCCGAGAAGTCGGCCGAGGATTTCCCAGCATTTTCCGCGAGTTACAGCAAGAAAGCGGGGCCGATACCCAGCTTGCAGGTCCCACCGAGACTGTGTATACCGAGGTTGCAATGGCAATACTATGTCATAAGTCCAACCAGGGCCTATGCACCCACAGGAGTTGTCCGATGGCATGGACTCGTTCTACAAATGGGGGGTTTTCTAAAATCAGACCTGAGCGAACCTCGATCATGGCTTAGCTGACAAAGACCTGTTGTTCCTCGAGTGCCCTCCGTTATCTGCTTTACTCACATGCTGATACACTCTAAAGGAGGAGGAAGTTAAAGGTTCAGCCAGTCAGAGTGACCGCTATTGAAGAAATTAGGAGTCAACTCCCGGAAATTCAACGCTTTGGCTCGAGTCATGTTGGTGTCTTTGGTGAGCCAATCCTGGCCGTTAGCAGCGTGCTTGTCCATTCAAACACAGAACCTATAGTTCGTCGGACTAAAAGTTTGACGGCATTAGTGCCATCGCCGAGGGCACTGCACGAGAATTCGTTCGACATACAGTGAGCCGGAGGGTATATCTGATCGGAAAAAGCCAGGAAGCAGCAACACGCATCCAGGCCGAGTTTCACGAGCTCAATCCGACAAGTGAGGTGAAATTTACCAAGGCCGACGCATCCCTGCTGCGCAAATTGGATGCTGCGTGCCGGCAACCCAAGTCGCAAGAATCGAAAATTAACCTGCTCTTTCTCTCTGTCGGCATCTTTCCTTTCAGAGGGCGCGAAGGTACGTAGCCTACACAAACATACATCCCATCTCCAAAGGAAGTCTCAGGCTACCTCCGAAAGCTATGTCTCGATTGCTAATGAAGTGCAAGAAACGCTAGAAGGCCTGGACCTTACTTCGACAGGGAGAGCTGCCTGCCATCAACTGGAAGCCTGTTATTGCTTGTGAGACCATCGCTCAAGAGGCAGTATCTTTACGCTGTTGTAAAGGGAAATGACAGTAAGAGATACTTGCCCAGGTGAAGAGGTTCCGTAGATGATTGAGCATTCTTATCAAAGTCGTCAAGCGGTCCGTCCTTCCGTCCTAACAGTATGTCCGCTTGACAATTCGTCACAACTACCACCAGATAGCCGATAGCCAAGTCAGGTAACAGCCTAGAGCATTTCTACAAACGACCTTTTCTTTTCACACACCGTAGCTGGGGCCGACACGCACAGGGCACCCCAATACTATGCTGTTCGCGTCCTGCGACTCGCACTAGGCTTGAAATCTACCTGGTATGAGCTTGCAAGCTTGAGAACAAAATAAGCTGGACCAGTGAGCAACGAACCAGTTCCGTTTCTTAGTCCTTCTTCGAGCAGAGATTCCTCGTCGCCATAGCTTGGGTGCTGGTGGTCTCTCGTTGGTGAAGGTTCAGTGCCACAGACTATATGGTACAGTCAGCTGCTGCTATACAGAAGTCACTGATATGGGGGAAAGCAACCTCTGCGGTAAATTCGTCTGTAAGAAGAAACTATGGGATCCCAGACGACCACAAGTGATGACGCGCCCGTAATGAGGAGGGAGAGGAATGACAGTGTGGTATCTATCGACCAAGCCATCTTCGTTGGTTGTGGAGAAAGGTTTGCAAGGTTTTTACCATGGCGATGGTTTTTATATTAGACCGGCCAGTAACAATTGCACTACTGAGGGATCAAGCTCGAGGTGAGATGGCAGTGCGATGGTGGTAGAAATGGTGGTAGAAATGGTGGTAGAAATGGTGGTAAAATGTGGTCAAATGTGGTCAAATGTGGTCAAATGTGGTCAAATGTGGTCAAATGTGGTCAAATGTGGTCAAGTATGGTCAAGTATGGTAAAGTGGAGGTGAACGGGAGGTGAACTGGAGGTATTGAATGTGCACAATTAGAGCATAAGCTAATGGATGTGCTCTGTCTAGTCCATCAAAAGTTGGTTGGCGCGAGGCATCAAAAAACTAGCCAGTTCAAACGGAAACTGCTGGCTCATTGAGCTGACACGGGAGCCAAGAAAGAAACTCGGGCAAATAGAGGAAATTAAGGAAACATAGAAAACAGAGGAAATATAGGCAACTTGATAGAGGAAATAGACCTTCATACGTGGTCGCATTATCTTCATTATTCTTGTTGTTGTGATTCTTCTGTGGAGGTCACACCGCGAACGTCGGCTTATGTATCAGCGAGATCCAAGAATCATGCCCCTTTTCCCTGGCAGCCCCTGTATTGGAATACGAACGCCGACCTTGCACTGTGGTGCGAAGCGAGAAGGATACAACGACAAACTCGAATCATGGGACTTAAGACAATACAGCTCTGACTTATCTGGAACCTGCGTTGCTACCAACACGCACAGGCGTACTGGAAAAAGAATTGGGTATGTTTCACTTTTAATTAGACACTCCATTTCCGTGGAGTATCCCTCATCTAGTTTGCTCTTGCTAACTCTGTATCACACCGGACTATGATATTCGACGACTGTTCGCTTAGACTGATGATGTATTCCTTCTCCATACCGCAAATGCGAATATGATCAATAAGTACCCACTGATTCGTTCATATCAGTTACCTCACTAAGCAACAGTGTCTATCATTGACATGAATTCCAACTCTCCGGGGGTGCCTACCAATAGCCAATCTAGGTACGCGTGAGGATGCGCAATGACACGGAGACTAGCAACCGTCATCAAGCCTCAATTTGTATCTTAAACGCTTAAATACAGGCAAAGTTGAGCAAGATACATCTACAACCTAGCCCCAACATGGCAATCGGTTAAGCACTCGGTCCAAAGTCCATGATGGACCTCAAGTGGAAATACTATCAAATGTAGGGCTTTATCAAGATACTTTCCGTGTCTTCAGTGTCTCCCATCTCACTGGCTGCCTATACCTTCGCCAAAACGCGCCTCCGCGCTCGGCAAGGCCAGTCCGATGGCGTCGTGATAAAATGGTTATTGAACGACCATTCCTTCTTCGCATCGACGAACTCAAACTCGTAATCCCGGAGCAGCGTCGCAGCTAGCTTGCTGATCTCGAAGTGAGCCAGGTTCCTGCCTGGGCATTGGTTGTATCCGGCGCCCCACTGCGGTATTCATTAGTCGACTGATCAGGTCTTTTTGTCATGTGGAGCAGAGCGAAGAGGATAGAATAGGATAGGATAGAAGAGGTGAGGTGAGGTAAGGTGAGGTGAGGTAAGGTGGGGCGGGGAGAGGATGGAGAACACGTACATGAACAAGGAAATAATCCATCCCCTTCGCGCGCTCCTTATCAAGCCACCGCTCCGGGTTAAAGGCGTTGCTGTCTGCGCCGAAGAGGTCGGGGTTTCGGTGGATCACCCAGAGGTTCACGCTCAGGAGGGTCTGGAGTTCCCATTAGCCCGGCCCTCTGTTATTGTCTGGTTCTGTTAATCTTACGCCTTCGGGGAAGTATTGGCCCCGGATTGTGAGTCCGCCCTTTGGTGCGACGCGAGGGAGGTTAGTCCCAATGGACGAGTGGTAGCGATACGCTTCTTTGATCTGTTCTCTCCCTTCAGTACACCGCTGCCAATCCCAGTTTAGAAGACTTACACAAGCCTGTAGATACGGCAGATTCTGCGCTTCCGCGTACTGCACGATCCGCGAGAGCTCGCCTCGTTGCTGTGCCTCGTCGAGCTCAGCGCGTAGACGATGCAGGTAGACCGGGTTGCGCAGCAGATAATACACCAGCGCCTGTAATGAAGCACTAACAGTCTCTGCGCCCGCTCCCACATTGGCCGCAGCAGCAGCGAAGACATCATTATCAGTCATACGATCTGGATGGGTATTTCTAATATTCAGCCACCGCTCCATCATATCATTTCTGGCCTCCGGGTTCTTCTTGCGCGAGTCAATGGCGGCGACGCAGGTATCGAATAGGTGAGACGCCGGGATCAGACCCAGTGTGCTCATCAACGGGTTTCCGATTGTGAGATTGTGGAACCACACGTAATGCCCCATGATTGAGACATACAGGGCTAGCTTGCGTGCATTCGCAATGGCACTGCCGATATCATTCCCTGCCTTGACGAAGCCGAATGACTGCGAGAATGTGACCTCCCCAACAACATCAAACGCGAAGTAATTGAACCATTTATCCAGATGGGCGACTCGATCTCCTGACTCAATAATCCGATTGAGCTGGGATTCAAGCTCAGAAATGATATTATCCACATAGGACTCGGACTTGATGATGTTTGACAGCGCGTATCCCGCCGCGACGTTCTTGCCCTTTTCAATGTGTCGCTGCGGGTCTGTTTCGGACATTTGGCTTACGAACCGGTAGTCGGGGATGCTGAAGACTTCATACCAGCTTCCCTGGGTGTCGTGAGTTTTGCATTGCCTCTAACTGGATGACTTACATACCTTTGCGATCTTCGCGTGCAGAAGATGTTTCACGGCATCTGGATGGCCAATACTGACTTCGTTATCTGTAATGCGCACGAAATCACCTATACACATGTCAACATTGCGATGATATCGGTGTATACATTATGGACGCATACCATGTCTCATATGCAGGGCGAGCATCTCCTCCTCCGTGTGGCCCCTAATGATCTGCTTGATCTTCCACAAGCTGGAGACGGACGCCAGGAACGGGCCCGGGATGTCCCGGAGCGAGGTGAAATACTTTCTTTTCACGACAAGGGCCAGGAGGATGAGCACTGGGATTAACGGCCACGGGAGCGCTGTCGCAGCGCTTGGGAACGCCATAGTGTCTGCACCGCTCAGAGGTTTATGCTACAATGATCCAATGGATGTCAGCGTCAGATGTCCAGAGCGATTGGGAGAGGAAAATAAGATCTGCTGGGCAGATGCAAGTGCAAGTGCAATCGTGGCGCACAGAAGGGCATTGAAATGCGGCGGCCAGCCCTCCTGCCCCTTTCGAGCGGCGAGTCGGCCACGCGCCGCTGCGAACCCTGCCCAGGTGGCGTCACGCATTGAATATCCAATGACACGTCTGCTATTGCTTCCTGGCCTCGTGGCATGTGTTGCGCTAACTTTCAAGTTCATAGTCAATGCAGCTAGGGCTTAGCGCGCGTCAGTTTGATTATCCCGCACGAGATGAAGAGCCCAGGTGCCATAAGTAACGTTGGGAAGATGGAGATAAGCAGAGATGCGGTGCAGGTACATGACAGGACCCGGCACTTTGAGAGGGAATATTGGATCCTACCTCGGCTTCCCTGAGTCTTTGGTCTTTTTTCATTGCCGGGACAATCCTTCGCGGGCCAGCGGTTCGCTTAACAGGGATCTTGTCCCGCTTTTGCATTAGATCACATCCAACTCCCTCTACAATTCGCATCCCCAGCTCCTCGAAGGAAGTGGCGGAGCCTGGGAAACTCAATTGAAGATTCCCTGTCGTGAGACTTGTCCAGACTTCCTTCTGGAGTGGATCCTCCATTTGGCGACCCTGGCTCACAGGATTCCTCAGGCTAAGTGATTTGACAAGATGGTTGATCTAATATTTGCAGACGAGACATCACCTCTCTGTGTCTCGCACGCCTTCCAGACTCCCTGAACATTGGCAACGTCTGGCACTATTATCCCTGTCCGAACGATGCCCGTCGCCCAGAAACCGGGTTCAAATATGCCAAGGATTGACTATGGCCGTTTATATTATGATCGCATCCTGCCGTCGTGAATAATTTCTCCCCCAGGCTGGATCGTTTCTGACATCCCCCACATGCCCACATGGCTGGCATTTCCCCACAGGACCTCCCGCCGGAGTTTCTGGCGGAGGACAGAAGGCCCCAGACAATCATTGGAATGGCCGTTGCGACAGGCGTCGCAGGCGCAGTCGTGCTGACGCGGGTATACGCGCGATGGCGACACATTCAGAAATTTGGGCTCGACGATGCCCTCATCTGTGTCGCAATGGTATGTGCACCCTCGCCCTAACCCTGGACCCAATCCCCAACCATACCCGGTACGATATTCTAAGCAGAGAGAATATAGGCAATAAACATCGTCCTCCTCGCCGTCATGCTCCAAGTCCTCCACCACGGCGCGGGCCGCCACCTGGCCGCTATCGACCCCACAGCCGCACCCCCGCTGTACAAATGGCTCGTGGCCGGCCAACTAATCTACATGCTCAACCTATACATCTGTCGACTAAGCGGGCTAGCCTTCTACGCGCGGCTCAACTCCATGCCTCAATACGTCTTCTACCTCCGCCTCTCCTTCGGATTTATAACGGCCGTGTATATCTGCCAGACGCTGATCATCGCACTGCAATGTATTCCGCTTTCGGCGTTGTGGAATCCGGCGGTGGAGGGAAAGTGTATTTCGACAATGGTGGTGAATTATGTTACAGCGAGCATGACGATTGTTTGTGATTCGATTGTGCTGCTTTTGCCGATGAATATTATATGGACGCTCAAGGCGAAACTTGCGAGGAAGGTTGCGCTGGGGGTCGTGCTTTGTTTTGGGGTTTTGTAAGTCGTCCCTGCACAGTTTATGTAGGGTTCTTCGCTAACTATCAGATTCCAGTGCCGTTGTGTATGTCCGAGCCTTCGCACGCAATGAGAGTCTTCCACCCGCTGCTAACAAAGTGTACAGAACCTCCATCTGCCGCCTCCTCGCGATGCTCCCCGTGGTAAACAAACCCGAAGACGCAACCTGGTACTTCTCCGTCGTCCTCGGCTGGTCGAGCGGCGAGATCAGCGCCGCGATCGTCGCGCTTTCCCTTCCCGCCCTCAAGGCTCTGTTCGGATCTGCGCTGAAGAACAAGTCGTCGGCGAGTGACAACTCGAACTCGAACTCGAATTCGAATTCTCGCAGTCAAGCGGCGAGCGGTGGCGGTAGTGATGTGCCGATGGATCGCATGGCGAGAAAGGTGGGTAGTAGTGGGCGAGTGTATGGGGATCTCAAGTCGTATTCGCATTCTGTTCGCGGTGGACAAAGTGCCAGTGAGGAGGTGCTGTGGTTGACAAGTACAGATGACGACGAGAGGATTCAGGTTAAGAGGACGGTTAGAGTGAGTGTTGGGACGTATAAGCGTGATAAAAGTTAGGAGAAACAACCGGTGATATTTTGCTATGTACTCGGTATAAAAGTATGCTCTAGGGAGCTTGTCCTCTCCCCACTTTAGAGATTGCGGGTGAGATAGGAGATAGAATTATCGCCTGGCAGCCAAAAACACTCCACACCTAACTCGAGTACCTAACCTACATTGCTCAGCTCCATGACTACCCTGCATGAACCTCCCCGCACACTCCATACGGTATAGGCCCATCAACATACTCAATCTCGAAATCCGGAACGGGCCTCTCTGTAACAAAGAACTAGCAATTGCTCCTTCTCGGCGGGAGATCCGGCCCAATGCACAGCGCAAGCATCGTCCAAAACCTGTACTCCTCTTTCGGGTCCGCGCCGAAGGAGTGCCATGCTGTCACGAGCAACTCCGAGTCTGCTGTCCTGTACTCGATGCGGAAATTTCGTGGGGTCGGATGTACAGTGCCAGATGTAGTTTCCGTATGCCGCTGCCTCTCGGTACTGGTTGATTTCGGTCTTAGTTAACTTGCGGAATGGACTCTCTGGCGAGGGCGACCGATCGAGACCCCCCGCAGATTCTCCGGAAAATCGGTTATAACCGCGTGGGAAAGAAGGGGCCCGTTCTTCCAATACGCCGGTCGACCCTGTTCAGCCTGAGGCGGCGGCTCTATCGTGGTGCGCTAAATAAAGGATTAATCCTATTAAAGGGCGGCAGGTCTTGCCACTAAACTTGGTCCATGACGCTATGCTGATGCGCGAGACGGGGGCTTGGAGGCTAGAGTTAGGCATACTACACTCTCTACTAGGAGATGGGTGACAATTCCCAATAAGATTTCTTAGGGTAGGTGAAGAAGGTAAGGGTTGACAACGCGAGTGCTCCAGGGAGCCTTGGATATGGGGCATCCCTGGGCACTTCTTGTTATTAAAGGATTAGTGGATGCGACTCGCGTTGAGCGTCTGGCCGGTGGTATTTTTGTGCAAAGTGAGACTGGCGATTGCATCTCGAAAGGCTGTTGAGTTGGCGCTGTACTCTCCAACCACTGGCGCCCAGACCCCAATATTCCTATCGCCTGTTGTTGCCTACACCTAGTATCTTGGCACCAAAGCACCCTCTCACGAGTGTCATGGCGGTCTGAGCAAGAGATGCAGAACATTTTGACGTATCATAGGAAGGCGCGATGGTGGGGCCTCTCGCAGCCTCGCGGATTGCAGCAGGCTTGGCGCGTTTCTGCCTTTCTGTGGGCCGGATGGAATTGGAGGTCATGGGAGAGGGAAAATTAAAGGTCTTATTATTCTAAATATATAGCAAGAAAGTATAATATTTAAATATAAAAGAGAAATTAAGTAAGCTAAGGTTAAATTATAAAAACAGGCTAGCTTACTTTTATATTAATAAATAGCTTAAATTACTACACCTTTTATATTAATGTAAGTGGTCTTAGTTAAGTTGTTATATTAGAACATTGCTGGGAGGACCTTCTGGATGACATATGGACACAAGGCTGGCCTTAATATAACAATCAAGACACAGGCGAGAACAATGAGAAGAAAATTAAAAGAATAAATGAGTGACATCCCGGTAATCTAGGCTGCCAGGAAAGAGAAACAGCAGATCAGAACCTGTTGGAAGCCCCGCGTATCGGTCCTTTGCCTTCCACGGAAGGTTCTAGCACACATATCTTCTTTCATGTTCCATCGTTCCGGCAGATATCTGACAGACATCTGAATGCACCCTCGTTGATTATGGCTGAGTTCTCTCCTGGAGCCGTAGCGCTTTCTCTCAGAACCATGGTTTGTTCTCCACAATCACTCGTCAGTTGTAATATGTCTAGATCTTGAGCGGTCGGTCATTGTCTATTATATGTTCCCTCAAGTTCTGTCTAGTGTCGTATATATTCATAATCGAACACGCTCAGATGGCCATTAGGAGTCCTCCTCAGTACACTAACTTTCACCAGAGAAACCACGACACGCCTCAGGCTCCCAGCAATATCTTATAATAGGCAGATACCTGGAATGGTAGAAGAGTCTCTAATTATGGATACCGTATGAGGCTAGTGTGGGGGGCAGCAAAGAAGACGGAGGACTTCAGAGAGTGAGGTTATAGCAGCATGTCCATGGCATTATTATCAACACTCTATCACATTAACTAAGTACAAGTCTTGGACAGCCCATGGATCACACAAAGCGGGAGCAAAATCAAAATCAAAGGAGCGTAAGAAGTGAATATAGAGCACGGGGAGAGAGGCCTGTTCGTCTAAGAGGCACAATCTCCAATAATGAAAGCAAAAGAACTTCAACGTCATGACAACATCTCACAGTCAGGAGGTGATTTGCGAAGGCCTCTTAGGGGAGCCTCTTTGGTACCGCCAAGCAAGGTCCGCTGTGAATCAGCAGTATCTAGTACCTGAATCGCAGACCACGCTTAGCGTTGGCTGGAGGCACCTGCTTCGAGGTTGTGACAAAAGTGTACGTTCCCACGACATTCCCGTCCGAGTCCGTCTTGGGGTTGCAGGCCTCGCCAGCCTCCTCAGCACCACCATCGCAGTTGGAGAGCGTCCCCCTGTAGCAGGTCATAGTGGGTGCCCACGCCACATACCCAGTCTGGCCCTCGTCGATGTCAAGACTGTAGGTGAGACTTGTGGACTCGGACTCGCTGAACTCGACGCCAATGCTCTCAGAGATAATACCATAAGGATCGCCGACGCTTGCGGAGAAGGTAGTGGTCCTGCCAATTTCCACGGACTTGGAGACGTCGATGTGGCCGGGGCCTACCTCGGTGTCGGAAACTTTCAAAGAGCCACCGAGGGCTTCGTATGGATCGCCGTCTCTGTTGGACGGTTCAGTTAGCGAGGGATTCGTAAAGTCCTGACGAGCTAATATCATTGAAGATGAACATACTGCGTGAATGTATCGCAGTTACGCTTGGCGGCGGGAATTCCACGGGTGGTGAGATTGCCTGTAATGACCTTGGCCTCCTCGGGGTTGCAGCCGCCGCAGCAGTAGCTCAGGCTTATTGGCGAATTGACTGCTACGCTATAACGGTAGGCAAGTCCCTCATTAGCACAAGACCTATCCGCGGGCGGGGAATGTCAAGGACTGCACAGGACAAACCCACCGAGCGCAGACAGCGTTGCTGTATCGTCCAATAATCGGGCCACACGATGGGCTGGCGCCGCCGCTCGCGGGGCCGCCAACAATATACGCGCAGCCTTGGTCAGGCTGCGGAATGTCGAGGTACACGGCATAGCCTCCACGGGGGAGAACCTCGTAACCTCTATTTCAAACTGTATAAGTCAAGGGTAGTGCAGGCAGGTAATTATGGGGAATTACCCGTTATCAAACGCTGATTTCTCATAGACAACGCAATTCGGTGAGTCCAGTGTCTCCGCGTACAAGGGACAATCTGCGCAGCTTCCTTCCTTGCAAGCATTGATGTCGTTTGCGCGTGAAACAGCTGATAATAAGGATGCAGCCAGACCGACCAGGACAGAGGAATAAACAGTGACCATGGCTGCTAAGCAAAGAAGTAAAGTTGGATACTGTACACTATAAAGCGATTGCTTGACTTCTTGTTATGGGCTGCAAATCAGGCGAGGACGACAACCCTCTTTATACCTATAAGGCAGGGTCATCCCATCATGGAGGTCATTGACAATACCAACACTGGCCCACCAGACATCCGTATACACATCACGCCGCTGACATCACGCAGTGACTGAAATATTGACTGCTGTTTCTTGTTTCTAGAGTATCTGTGGCCCTGAAGGTACCCGCATCTGCATCCGGGTACTACAGTGGTCTTTCACCCCATGCTCCAGTGTAGAATCTTGATTGGAGAGACTGTCGATAGCAATAGTAATAGATATGAGACTGGTTTGAGACATCCACAATCTGTGCCTTGGTATGTGTAGCAGCAAGAAGCGCGACTCTTCATATGGAAGCGATTAACTTGCGGACAGGGTTCCCACCCGCCCCTGTTCGTGCTGTCTTACATGGGACTCTAGATAACACCAGCACGTGAACTCATTGGAAAAAAGCAACAACAGCCTGCGCTATAAGGCCTGAGTATGACCCTGCAAATCTTGTGTTGTAGCACAGAAAAACCTGATGTACTATGCTATGGAGTGTGCCCAGTACCCGTGTATAGCCGTTGTTATTCTCCACGGTTCACCAGTGGCAACCACAGTCACACTTTGGCCCCCAATGGCTAAAACAGGGAAGAACTACATCACATTTCCAGATTACTATCCCGGCATACGCAGAGCCAGCTTTCTTCAGGGCATGGCCGAATCAGCGCGAGTCATGCACCATCAGGACCCAGTCCAGCCCTTGGAATGGGTGCCGGATGTCCATTGTCCCGCTGCCCGTTTGTGATAAACCATCTGGCCGATACCCCAATTTCGTGTGTTGCTCAATGTGATAACAGCGCTCGCATCATGGGCAAGTTTAGGTAAATCCCTACCGAAGTGCGTGGCTTGCAGGACTGCAGACTAAGAACGATGGTTCAGCTCATGCAGTTATGTCTCCACTTATCGTCTGCCGAGGCTTGAAACAGACCCAGTGACATGGCGAGGTAGATATGTGATTAGTGATAGATGACTTCATACGGAGGCGAGTGGGTGGCACGAACCGCAATATGGGGCCGTGGGGAGCGCCACGTTCAGTAAAGATATTCCTGGTTGGAGGTTGCATATCTTCACTATCAAGTTATAGCTCTTCCTCAAGGACCTTGCATAGGAGGTTCATGTAGCCATACCCGGCTTCTATGCGCCTTGTCTCTTGGCAACCTGGGTGGCGTCCATCAGCAGTACCATTCATTGTCTTTGGCAGTGGGTACATGATATCACCTGTTGATCGCCAGTTGGCCGACTAATGAATGCTTCCAGTTATGTGTCCAGGACTCGAAGGAATTGCATGTTGCGTCAGTAACTTCCTGCCTGCGGGCAATGTGACTGGCAGCCTTGGTAAGTTAGGAATTGAACATGCCCACGCCATGGCTCTAGTGGCGAGAGGTAGCGCTCAGGATTGTTTACTAATAGTAAATACCCTCCTCTGGACTTTGTATTGCTAGAAACCAAAAGGGATGATAAAAATCCCTGATGGGGGTGGCTTCGGTCCCCTACACGTGAAAGATCAAAAGCTTTGATTAAATACATATTAATGTAATTACTCAAACCTCTAGACCATTTATGTGATTTGGAATCTAAATCTATATGGTGGTAGAGACATGCTACTAGACGGGCTTCGTGTGAAATCTTTGAAGGGCGCCCAAAAGATATATTGCACACTATCGCTGAGTACCTAGGTTCGTCATAGACCTGGGCATACCTAGGTAACCACAAATATTTCGGCATATCAATACCTAAATCAAGGGCTGCCTAGAGGCCCATTGGTTTTATGGCCTAGCGGTAACATGCTTCAATGAAATACTCCTATTAAAGTAGACCGCACCTCGGTTTATACCTCTGCTTTGTAGTTTCATACGCTCACAGAAACCTAACAGGCTAGAAATATATCACCGGACCACATATCGTAGTAGCTGTCACACATGGAGGTCAACCGAAACAAGCAAACGCCCATAGGACATTCCATACGTCCCCGTCGACATTGGCCCCATGACGCGGCTGGAGGAACAGCGACTACTGGGAAGTCTACTCCGTACTTTGCGTCGTGTTCTTCTACGATCTGCGCACTGTGGTCGGCGAAGCCCCGGCCCCTGGCCCGGCCACTACAGAGATCTCGCGGCAGGTCAACGCTTTGCTCACCAGGACTGTAGAGGGGTCAGGAAGACACTCAGCCTATATGGGGACGAGCTGCTGGAGTAGCTCAAGACCCTCCTTTTATACCTGGATGAGCGCGCCGAAGGTCGTTACCAGCTACCATCAAGGCTGCGCTCCACCATCACCGGTTTCAAGGAGGACAGGGAGAGCCGTCGTCCCTGCTGTCGGGGGTATACACTCGTGACAGATGACTTGCGGGAATGGGTCGCTGGATTGTCAGGTGGGGGGCCTCGAGACTATACCCGTCTGGAGCAGCACGAGATCCATCCAATCGCCCTTGAGGCACGGGAAGAAGTCCATCTTCCTTCCGTATGGGTTTGTGTTTTGGGAATCGGCCAGAATGGAGGCTTTGGGGTTCCCGATGAAGGGGGAACCGATGCCCTTTTGGTTTGCCTTGTCTTCGATATTCTCCGAGCAGGACTGGGTTGACGCCATAAGGGAGCAGGAGCGCCGAGAACGGATAATCCGGGGCCGATCTTACTTGCCACGTACATAGATTGGTACAATGAACCATTGAACAAGCCATTCAACGCATGCCTATTGTCCAAATCGTTCTCCGTGAGTTTCTAATCCTCTCTCCTGCGGGGTTGTCACCTCAGCCCGGAAGACAAAACCGCAATGCAACTAATTCGTTTCACCCAATGCTACATCGCCCCCACTTTTGTCTCTCTATTCTCGGTGTCCGGATCATCACAATTCCACTTTGAGTGCTGGGGCCCGCACATCCAACATTCTAGCAGCGAGAATATCCCACAGGCAATATGTGGTATAGACTCACAAGATCTGGGAATGGTTCATGATCGTCCCGCTGATACTCCATCCTCTTTTGCTTATACGACTTGACAAGATCAAATAAGTGAAGCCTGGTTCGAGTACAAGCAACAGTACTGGAGCCTTGTCATAAGCAAAGGGGCCGTCATATTTGACTACCCTGTAAGAAAATGAACGCGCTACGATGCTCTGCATGTCACAAGCAACATCTGTCACAAACGGAAAATATGGCTTGGTTGTCGAATGAGAACCCGATTTCAACATCGAGCAACGTGTGAATTCAGATACTCTGGAGGTGTCCTAAAAGTAGAGACGGTTAGGTTCATCGCAAACCTACCAACACAGACGGAGTCCGCAAGTAAAATTATAAAATAATAAAGATTTTCCTAAGCCTAATTTATCCTTGTAACAAGTTAAAACCAATTCTTGTACGGCTACCTAACAATCTCGGACGGTTTGGACATATATTCTTGTTTATACACGGCCTGCAACATCATCGCGGGTCCTGGGGGAGTTGTCGGCGGAAATATATATCTGACCATGTCCTCAACTTCAGTCAGGTTGCAACAAACTAAATTAAAAGTACGACGTATATTATCTCTACATAGATCCTTCGAAAGAAATAAATAAACAATTACATGAAATCCCTGAACATAGCCCTTCCCGTCGGCGAATGTATTGTACCTTCCCTCTATCCTCCGCATCACAACGTACCAAAAGCACAAAGACTATAGAAAAGCTACCAAGTCTTTCAGTATAGCAAGGTTCACACAAGGAACGACATCTTTCTTGGAAGCGATGGGAAGTCCATCTGTTCATGACATGATATCCGGGCGTCTAGAGAGGCACATGCATCGTACTCCCGGACCCACGACTGATTATTTATACATAAAAATGGAAATAGATTAAGAGGTCACAGCCATAGCTGCATGAAGCTAAGTAGTTATAAAAACATTAGAACATTATGTCCACCCACCCAAGAACACCCTACCCCAAAGCCCAACCCCCTAGCCCAGAGCCATACCCCTATCTCCAAACCTCAACCCCGCACCCCGGAAACCGCCTAGTTATTTCCCTTAAGCAGCACCTGCTTCTCCTTCTTAATCTGCCTGACAACCTCAATATCAATCTTGAGGGTGTTCGCAACGGTATCAGCAGGTGTGAGCGCAAGCCATTGCGCAAGCGAGATGTCGGCGACGCGGTCGCTCTTGTAGAATTCGAGCCACACGAGGGTTTCGTCGTCGGAGGTGTTTTCAATGTAGTGGCCTAAACAGAGATGTATTTGTTAGTTGGGATGGGCGGGTAAAGGATGCATGGATGGATGAATGAGGTGAGGGAGGGGGAGGTGTGTGCGTACCGCTGTTATCGGGGAACACGGCAGTGTCGCCAGCGGCAAAATCGAATGTGCGCGCCTTGGAGTCGCCGATGAAGACGGTGGCGCGGGCTTTGCCTTGGTGGAAGTAGAGCCACTCCTCAGCCTGGAATTTAAATTAGCAGTGGGTCGGTATTTGATCTGAGACAACGTACATTAGGATGCCAATGCAACTCCCTCAACCCCCTCGGCTCGAGCTCAACAATAGTAGCGGCAATGGTCGTCGAGATGGGAAAATTCCTCGAGTCAATGCGACGGAAGGTACCACCGCCACCGGGGACGGGCTCCGGGTCGTGATCATAGGTGTGGAAGACGTAAGAGCTGTTTCCGGTCAGGGTACCCTGGGGCACATCCTGTGCTTCCTCGCTGACGGTTCCGTTGAGGATGTAGGGGAATTTCTCGGGGACGGTGTCGAAGACGGCGGGGTCGACGCCGAAGTTCTTGGCTAGGACGTCGCGCGGGGTGTGTTTGATCCAGTCGTCGATCATGAAGGTGGTTCTGATGGGTTAGCATAGGGATCTTAGTGTGGTAGAAGGAGGGGGCGGACGTACCCGACTTTCTCAAAGTCGCCGTCGTCAAAGACGAGGAGGTACTCGTTCTCGTCGCTCAAGCCTTGGACGTTGTGGGCGACGCCCTTGGGGAAATACCAGATGTCGCCCTTTTCGAGCTTCTCGGTTGTCCAGCGGCCGTCCTCATCGACGGCGGAGAGGAGCAGGGAGCCCTCGTAGACGAAGCCCCATTCAGCCTATATCGCATCAGCAGACTATCGGACAAGGAGTGGTTATTGAGTCACGTACAACACGATGCCAGTGGAGCTCACGAATTGCACCCTTCTTCAAGTGCTGCTGGGCACCGGAGATGTCGTGACTCTGAGGCAGATCCTGGATGACCTGCTCACGAACCCAACCGCCGGGGAAGAGGCGTGTCTTAGAGTCGGAGAAACTCCACTTTAGGTTGGGGACGAAGCCATTGTCTGTTGACTGCGCGCCGAGGTTGTCAGGGTTCTGCACGTCACGGTGGTGGTCGGTGCCCCCTAGTAGAGTGTTGTTAGCAGGTCCATAATGGTATAAGGTTGATATCCTCACCAAGAATAGGAGCGCCTCTGCCATTGTCGTCGATGGGCTGGCCACTGCTAAAGCCAGACCGCTTGACCGGTGACGGCGAGGCAAGCAGAGTAGGAACTGCTGCAAGCAGGAGGAGAAGTTTCGAGTGCATTGTAACGACGCCCGCACCGATGAAAAATGAGAGAAGAGTGCCAACGAACGAGGGCTGAAGGCTGGAACAATGGCAGACTTGCCTCTCCTTTTAGGGCGATTGATAAGTATTATACAACGGCTGGTACCTGGCAGGGTGCAGATGCTCGACAACTGCAAGAATGACAACATCTGCACCCCGATTGACAATTTCTGCGATGTGTAAATCCCGAAATTGGATCGACGGCTGCAAAGCCCGCGACGGGCTGCGTAGTGGTTGTACACTCTCCCAGAACAGGATGGTCAACAGTGCGGAGATGACAAATTGCAGAAACAGGGCGGGCGATCAGATGCGCGAGATGAGAGTATACAGGATGACGCTATTGTGGTTCGTGAGTGTGAGGTTTGTTCCTTGCATGTTTTGCTGTTGTTCGCCATTGCAGGGGCGAATGTCACCACCAGCGCCAAGCATGTCGTTATACACGCCTGCACCGGCACTTTTCCCCATCCCCGCCCTTTCTTGTCGATCCCAGGGTCTCGCACGGCCTCATGGGTCGGATAGCGGTGCTAGCCGCTTGGCAGCGCGGATGATGTTATTCTTCGACGATTCTTGTCCATCTTTATTGAACTCTGTTCTGCGCCCCCGTGGGCCATTCTCGCACGCGCAGGGACATCGGGCATATACATCGCGTGGCGGGTGCTTACAGATCGCTCACACGACATGCTGTTTCCTGCCTAGCTTCGGAGAGAAATGGCAGGCAGGGCTGGACGCGGCAGGTCGTGCGCGAGGAGAGGGGTTCCTGACTTGGTTCTTGGAGAGGCTTGTGTGGCCAGCCAAGACGTGCAGAAGCTCTTCCAAGTTCCCAGCCCAACATCCCGGTCGCATATAGTTCATGCACCTTGGACTTGGTCTCTGCTCGGCGCTCTGGGCGGCGATCTTCATGTCCAGTTCAGCAGTCCCTGCGAGCCGGGTGCCAGTTCCGACCTTCCAGGCCCAGGATTACACTTGAGATCGCGAGTTAGCGCTGCTTGCGAACTCTGCCTAACCCCCAACCTACTGCAGAATCCTCGTATTAATCATGGAAATGACAAGACTGTCCAAGAGTCCGTGTCGCATTTGCTTGATTTGTCTTAGATGCTGAGGGCTCAGTTTTTCAGCCTTCGTAGCGCGGTAGCCCTGGCTCTTCTCTCTCTAGCCTGAGTCACGACATCGCCAAGAGAGAGTCCTCGAGGATCGACTATCCATCAGTTTCCAGGAACTTTGCTGTGTGACCCTCGCTTGTGTGGGGGATCACGCTATCGCGGGGACTGATGTGCAATAGGAGATTTACTGCACGGCGCTCATCACACTCTGCGCAGGCAAGGCGATGGGTGCATGTTTTCCCAATCGGGAAGCGCTGGTGGCCGATCGATATCTCTTGGATAGATCGAGGTCAACTTTGGAGGCATCTTGACAAACTATCGAGTTTGCGTGCTCTGTTGCAGAGATGTCGAACATGAACGAAACCATCAGGAGAAGCGCGATAGAACTCCAAGTCAACTCGAGCAGACGCAACTTATAAAGGGTCCTTTCGCTCGATAATCTGCTCAAATCTTCTCAGAGATCATCAGACTCCGGGTCCAATCCACTCATTCATTCCTCTTCTTTGTTCCCTGCCAGTCCACGTCTCAGTCGTTCATTGGGCCACGCCACACGACTTCAAGATGAAGTCCTCTCTGATCCAACTGATCCCACTCGCCTCCCTCGGGTCGTCGCTCTCGATCTCTCTGCCCCCGCTGATTCCTCACATCCCAGGAGTCACCGAGGCCCTGAACAACATTGTCCCTCCCCTGCCCATCCTGCAGGTTCCCACCGCTGCCCTTGATAGCCCGCCCTTCGAGGCCAGCGACATCAAGCCCAAGAAGATTGGTTACTTCTGGACTGGTGCCGGTGACAAGCAGCACAAGGACTTCCTTGCCACCTACAGTCTGGACGATGATACCTTTGGTACCCTCCTCTGGATCACCGATGTTCCCTCCAGCGGCAACGACCCTCACCACTTGGGACCCTCTCTTGATGGAAAGTTCCTAGTCGGTGGTGGTCTCCTGTCCCTGCTCAAGACTCAGGTATGCCTTCCCCTCTTTTCTCGTGATCAAACAACTAAGTCATCAGGACACCGCATTCTACTTCGACACGTCCAACCCCTACCGCCCCAAGTTCCACAAGAGCAACCGGGCCATCCTCTCGTCCATCGCCGACGAGATCCGCGCAAAGCCCGATGGCGGTTTCTACATCACCTACATGGGTTCCGCCGTGGGAACCAGCCCCGGCCGTCTCGTCGAGACCGACGCCGACTTCAACATCATCCACGAATGGCCCGAGGACGTCGACGGGACTCTGAACATCCTCGGCGAGCAGTTCTCGCCTCACGGTCTGAGCATCGACTGGGAGCGTGGAAATATCCTTACCTCGGACTTTGTCGAGCCGATTAGTATCCTCAAGCCCAGCACAGGCATTCGCCGTGCGAACACGCTTCGTCTGTGGGATCTCGAGACCAAGCAGATTCTCAACACCATTACCATTCCCAACGTAGGTTCCCATCGATCTCCAATGTCATCGCCCTCTACACAAATGCTAACAATGTCCTAGGGCGGCGGTATCCAAGACGTCAAGCACATCCCCGGCAACCCCGAAGGCGCGGCTCTCGCAACCGCTGTGCACCTCGGCCAAGTCTGGATCATCTACCCGGAGCGGAAAGACGCCAACGGCAAGCCCGGCGTGGCCGAGCTCCTCTACGATCTCGGCCCCAAGGCCCGCGACACCGTCGCCATCTACACGGACATCACCCAGGACGGCCGCTTCATCTACCTCACCCTGACGACCGCCAACCACATCGCCGCCCTCGACATCACCGACCTGAACAACGTCAAGCGTCTCGATGACCCCGATGAGGACCAGCCCACCATCGGACCTCACTATATCAAGGTTACTCCTGACCAGAAGCACATTGTTGTCACGGATTACTTTGTGCAGACGGGTGAGATTGGTCTTATCAACACTCCAGCTGATTTCAAGGCGCTGTACATTGATATCGAGGATGATGGGTCCCTCAGCTTCAACCGGTCGATTGACTTCTCTCGCGAGTTTGCCAACAGGGGTGGGGCCAAGCCGCACTCGAGTGTTGTCTTTGATCTCACTGATCCTGAGAACCCGCTTTACTACTAGATCGTTTTGTCTTGTACAGACTATCTAGCATGGTATGAGTGATGGATGGATGAGGATGAAGATGTTGGAAGGTGGTGTATATTTTGGGGGTAATTGTTCGATTCTTGGCTGTCTCTCTGTACTTAATCTTCCCTGCGTACTGGGGTCTAATTCGAGGCTGGTCTGGCATATAATAAGAATCTTTCTGACGAGCATTTTTTCATGCATGCAACTGGTCATAGTCCAGAATTCTTTCATACCTTTCTTTAGGAAAACAGCTTCCATGCTGCATCATCTCTCTCTATCAACCGTATGTCTTGACCGCTGTCTGTATCATAAGAAGCAGTTTCTCGCAGTCTTACTCGAACTGAGCTCCGCATGGAATACTCTCCCACCCGAGGGCCACAAGATGCCTCTCGGTCAACTTGGACCGATCAACCCCGTCCACCGTAAGCAAAACCTTTACCACCTCATGCTTCCTATAAATCGCCGCCCACCCCAACGGCGTCTCCCCCGCCGCATCCGGCGAATTCACATCCACCCTCCCCGACGCCAACAACACCCTCACAACATCCACGGCCCCCATACTCGCCGCCACAGACAGCGGCGACCGCCCCATTTGATCAGGGAACTCCAAATCGACGCCATCCACCCCAGCAAGGAGCTCCACAGCGGCAGCGTGCCAATGGTTCACCGCGACAGTCAGCGCGCTGTACCCCCCCGCGTTCCGCAAGTCGGGTTCAATCCCGGGAACGGAGAGCAGATATTGTACCATGGCCGCCTGCCCATACGCAGCCGCAACACCCAGGGGCGCGAAATTGCCGAACGCGGGCTTATTCACCTCGACTTTCCCGGTACCTAGCAGTTTGCGCGCAAGGGCAACATTCCCTCGCATCGCAGCAATGCACAGCGGCGTCTGCCCATGCGCACTCACAAGATCCGGCTCAACCTCTGGCGCTGCCAGTAGGAGGTCTACAATCTCTGCGTATCCCTTATTACACGCGCAGTGCAAGGGGCCCTCGTCGACATCTGCCAGGGTGTTGGGGTCGCCGCCTGCGGCGAGGGATTTTTTCGCGGGGATTGTGTGGCCGTGTCGCGAGGCCCAGAGAAGGACGGAGCTGTGGTTTTTGACGACGTCGCGTTTGTAGAGGTAGGGGTCTAGGAGGGTGTGCAGCCGTTTGTTTGGGAGGGTTAGCGCGTAGAGGTCGCGCGGGAAGGGGAGGTGGGAAGCGATGAGGAGGAGGAGTTCGTTTGGGAGGGAGAGCAAGGACATCTTTAAGTGGAATCATTGCGGTGAGGGGGTGAGGGAGGGGGTGAGGCGGGGGATTGCGTGGGGTAGTGGACTGGGCGCCTGAGGAACCTAATCTTATCAAATCTGGTTATAACTATCCATATAATAACCTATAATAATACTACGAGCACTATATTCAGATTTATCTTCCAATTCCGGCTTAAGTAATAATGTGACCCAATCTAATGTACTGATGAAAAACTGCAACTCCGATCTCCTGTTGCCTTGATCTGCCAAGATTGCAATGAGTCACTGCCTCCCATACATGCCCTTTCAAAAAGCCTGGAGAAGCCCAGGGCGGGAGATTGTTCTTCAGTCATACTCTCCATATCGGTTGACACAAAAGACACTGTCATTAAGATGGCGGTCGTCCTGACTACAATTCCCGAGCTCCTGACCTTTACGCTTCTCTCTACAACAACATGGCTCTCGCTCCACATCTATGTCCGCAACTACGGTCCAATATCCGTTGCGAGGCGCATCATCAAAGTCAACAGCTGGATATACACGATAGTATCCTTGCTGATGTTCCTGCTCGTTATTGC
Source organism: Aspergillus calidoustus (assembly GCA_001511075.1). Taxonomy (NCBI): domain Eukaryota; kingdom Fungi; phylum Ascomycota; class Eurotiomycetes; order Eurotiales; family Aspergillaceae; genus Aspergillus; species Aspergillus calidoustus. Next base: position 644,898 of record CDMC01000013.1, on the reverse strand, counting down.
CGCGCCCTCATCCCCAACAGGCCCGGGCACTGGCACTACTAAGGAATACCACCATCTTTTCCCCGCTGCATCCACGCGATACATTTACCACCTCTCCAAATTCTACGAATTCCTCGACATCTTCTTCGTCTGTGCCGCGGGGAGCCCCATAAACCTGCATTTCGCCTTCCACCACTTGACGACGCCGTACCTTACATTCGTCCGTTTCCTGCCCGACCGCGAGGGATGGCGTCCATTTGCGGCAGCCAACACATTCCACCATGTGCTAATGTATGCGTATTTCGGGGGCGCGTCACTGCTGAGGCCGATCTTGCCGGTGACGGGGACTTTGCAGCTCGTTGTTGGAATTGTGGTGGACTTGGTTGTTGGGGTTGGTAAGTATAGGACTAGTCATGAGGATGATGGTGATGGCCTTTGCTGGCCATACTTTGCTTCTGCGGGCTTGCTGGGGGTTTATCTTGTGTTGCATGTTAGGGATCTAAGGGCGCGGAGGATCTAGTGTGAGGATTACTATCTTTTATCGAGATTCGGGCCCTTGAAAGATGCTTCATCGAAGACAGGGCGTGCGCGGTGAAGAATGTAGTTGGATGTAGTAGCCATCGTCTCTTAAACAACTTCCGGGAAGGGTAGCGCCCACCATACTGAGCAAGCAATCCGTTTGTCTTTCATAATAGCTGACTAGGCTGGTTCGCGGGGTAGGTATTTGGCCTGGACCCTGCCCTGATGTTAACATGAATCATACTTTATATGGCTTGTGGGCTAATGGGGTGTTCTTCCCGCTCTCTCGCGAACACATTTTATCAACAGTCTGCACTTTGCCACTCAGCAGGCAAATGGACATATCGCTCCTCATGACTCACTTTCAACAAGCGAGCTTACAAATCCAATCTGGACCACGCCCTTCGTTGCGGCTCGAGGGATGGTTCGTGTGGGGTTCCGCTCTTGGCGGGCAGAGAAATGACAGATCCATCGCCCAATCGCACAGTCGGACTGCACTCTTGCCGCGTGGCTGCCCTGGCTTGTTTCACCTGGAATGACACCTCCCGAGGATATTTTTAGGTCACGGCAGGGTCCCAGCCGCCTGGAACCTACATAACTGTGGGAAATGCTGTCATTCACACCCTCGATGTCTCTTACCTCCGCCACTTTTCCCAAAGGCAACGATCTCTGGTCACCTTTGTGACCATGGCTGTGGGCACCGAGGGGGTCGACAATCCCTTCCACGTCTTAATCAGCGAAGCACAACATGACCCTGTAAGTGCCTTGTATTTCGTAACTTGTCACAGAAGCCCACGTCCATTTTACCAGGGGCCCTCGCACAACTCTAATAATACTGACTGCATTCTTGAAGACTGAACTACAGCGGCTCTACGAGATCCACCGCGTGAACCGCAACAGCCAGCAGCGGGGGAAAATCCTCTCAGAAAGCTTCCCTGGATGGTCTGTAGATACCATCCTGTCACGGCTCGAGGGACCTGACAAGGAAGACGGCTTTGTCGATCCTCGCAATTGTTTGGTTATATGGGCCCGCCCACCGCCTGCTGTGCGCGAGGTAATACGGTTTGTCCAGGACGAGTTAAAGAGCGTGGCTCCTGGTATGTGTGCCTGCCAATTGCGAGATCCATGGTATTAGCATAGAGGAATCTAGGGCAACCACAGAGTAGAGTCTACCTATACTAACTAGAAATCTCGAGCAGCCCTTTGGCTCATGCCCCTCGAGAACCTACACACAACCGTCCTGGAGGTCGCGCACTCTCGCACAGAAGAGGAAATCGAGGCCCTCGTGAAAACCCTGCACTCATCGACGGACGTCCACCCGTCCCAGATTGCGTCGTATCCGGTAACCCATCCAACCCGTCTTGTCAAGCCGATGGTGAGCTTTGATTCCGCGGCCTTGGCGCTGAGCTTCGTCCCGGCCGCTGGTGAGACTTCGCAAGGGCAGGAGCCGGAGCTACAGTCGAGAACGGAACCTGCTGCGAGTAACCCTGACCAATACACCTACCACCATCTCCGTGGAGATATCTGGGATCTGGTGCGGCGAGCCGATATCCCCGTGGCATCGCGCTATGTTGTGCCCTCGGCGCATGTGACAATTGCACGGTTTATTTCGCAAACTGGGTTCGCGGTGGGGGATAATGAGAATGATGCTGTAAAGGTTGATCGGTCCCAGGTGGAAACTTTTATTGATAAAATTGCCGAAATCAATCGCAAGCTCGAAGCAGACTATTGGCCTCGAGATGGTGCGGTACCAGCGGGCGGCGAGTGGGTTGTTGGGCGCGAGGGGCTGGTTCTTCGCAGGGGTCGCGTGTGGTACGGGGGAGGCGAGGATGTTTTATTTGAGTAGACTTCTTTGATGTTGTTATAGGGGGTTTGTCTAAATAGAAATAGTATCGTTATATAAGCTCACGGGAGGAAGACAGTCAGATGAATGCCTGCTATTTATGCCCTACGAATAGTCTTTCGCATGAGTGTACTTCTGCAGCCGCGCCCTCCATTTAACTTCTTTCTGCTTCCCTAGCTCCGTCTTCTATTCTATTTTATAAACCTAGCCTTGGGAGATAGACCTGGTGGAACCTATAGCGTAGCCATATACTTTCAGAATAGCCTATACCGAGGGAGAGCCTATCTGGCAGTTCTCAATAGCCTACCCTGGGGAAATGAAAGTGTGCTACAGGGTCCCATTGGCCAACATTCGTTATTTCAGGAACACCACCAATAAAGGAGGTCAGGCTCTGACGACCACAAATTAGCCTGATGTAACTTTCCTTAGGAAGTAGATATGGTCGCGCAGGTCGCACCTTGCAGGCGCAGAACCCTGCAATTGCTGAAAAGAACCCCGACATCCAATCCATCCATATTATATCCCCAATTTCCCTCACTCAGCAATAACAATGCCCTCTGCCACGAGCATCTTCGACCAGACCATCACAAACTGGGGTCCCCTCCCCACGGCCTACAACCTCCCCGTCTCCTGCGCCTCCTCCACCACTTGGGTCCTCGCGCACACGCTCCGACCTGAAGTCCCGCTCTGGCACGACTGCGCCAGCGAAACACAGCTATGCCTACCAAGCCCAACGGACCCTAGCGCGCTGGAAACCCTCATTGAGGCAAATGAAATTCCCGGCGATGGATATCTCGGTGCATATTACTCGCCAGGCGCTTCTTGCCCTGGGGGCTGGAAGACGGTCGGTGCTGCGACGCGCGGCGAAAGGACGATTTCGCGGTCTGGGTTCCTTGCTACTGCTACCGGCACTACGGCTACGGCGGATGAGGACTGGGTGCGTCCGATGTTTTATAATAACGATGAGGCGATTGTTCATCTGTTGGATGTTGGCGAGATGGCGGTTTGGTGTTGTCCTGAGTATGCCCCCCTCAATCCCCCACCCCCCTTCTGCAGCTTGCTCCCTTCCCGCGGCCCAATAACGGAAAGAAAAGAAAGTTTTCTGAGTACTAATTACGCCGTGGGTCTATATCGTCCTGATTGAAGTGAAAACTCACACGCGGTTAGATCCATGACAGCCTTACTTGAGGATGGAGCATGCTACTCCACACTCCCCAGTTTCAGGCCCTCCACGGCGTGCCGAACGTTCTTCACAAGAGCAGACGTCGCCACCTACACGATCGGGTTCCCAGGTGAAGATGGACAGACCACGGATGGCGAACTGTATGTGATAACCGCTATGACGACTGGGACGGTGGAGACGACGACTCTTTCTCGCGGAGAGGCAACGGATTGGATTGCATACTCGCAGCAGCCGGCACTTCGGTTTGTACAAGGAGTGTCGGTATCGATTGATAGCGGGGAGGGAAGCGTTGACTCTGGGGGTGACTCTGGTGTGGACGACAGGGCGGATCCCAGTGAGTCGAGCAGTGCGGGTAAGTTTGGAGGGGCTTTGGGGAGCTTGGTTGCGTCTGTTGCTTTGGGAGCTGCGCTTGCCCTCGTTCGGTAGGTGCAAAGGCTGGGCGGATAAATCGACTGCTCGTCGCGTGCAAAGCCCCAACAAGTAGATCCACGAACCGGATCTATCTTCAATGTCTCATTTGTACAAAAATAAGTTATAGTAGACTGGACTAAGGTAGACTAGAGCAAAGCCAGCTTTTACTCTATATATACTAAGCCTTGTAGAGTAAGCACTAGACAAAGTATATTATAGGTGCTTCTCAGTAGCTTTTAAACAGAGACTCTGGAATAATAACAGCATTATTCATAGTTACGCCCCCATGACCACCTCCGCAATCTTCAACCCAACCATCGCCCTCAATCGGAGCGCCAGCCGCCATACCCCCCAGGACCCCCAGCCCACCCATCCCCTGCTGTACCTGACGCCCACTCCCAGCATCGAAACAATCCGCCCAGCTCTCCGTCGCACCCCCTCGCGTACGGAATCGCACGAGGAAACAAGCTATTCCTAAGCAAATTTGATACCATATACGCCTGCAGGATTGGGATAAAATCAATGGTTGGCTTGTGGAAGATCTGCGAGGGAACCTGGTATGCACGGAGAATATTGAGAGTCTTCTTGTCCGGGCGGGGACACCGATCGAGAATTCCTCCGGCGACATCTGCAGCGAGGGTTACTCGGCCAACGCGGACGGGTTCGCTGAAGGTTAGCGTATTGCTGGTTCTACGTGTGTCTTATAGTAACTATTGAAGTATAGGAAGGAGGGATTGACCAAGCTAAAAGAGGAAAAAGGATCTAGAGGACTTTTATAGTAGTAAAGAGCTCTAATGACTATCTTCCATGATTCCAAAAGGTGTGGCCGACGAAGAAGAATTACCAAGGTCACCACCGGAAGCGCCTTCCGGTTAGCATTCATCACTTCGTCAGCGGCATACAAACAGCCTTCTGAGCCGCATGATAGTCCTCATAGAACCCCGTCCACATGAACCTATCCGCGCACCGTGGCCGATCCTCGGTCGGGACGTCGTCCTCCGGACACTCGGGCAAGACCTCTTGCCACTGCTGCTCAGAATGCGGCAACCAAGGCTTCGGCAACGGCCAGTCACTAAAGTGCACCAAATAAGCCCTCGAAGCCTCGGCCATTCCGTTCCATTCCGCATCCTTATCCTCAGAGAGATACCGACTGTGATCTTTAGTCCGAAATTCGCCGGTTAGTAGTGCATAACGCCGGTGTGGGAGGATCATCGCCGAGTCACGAAAGAGGTGGTTGAGAACCTCCATGTCAAATGCGCCTGAGGACTTGGCTTCGTTGATTATCCGGTGAAAGTTGCCCTGGTTTGGCTCAATGAGCATCACGTGTGACCCTAGCATTTGGTCTTTTATACTGGTGTCTGCGTCGTTGAGCCAATAGGCTCGCGGGACTGCTACGGGTGCGAGAGTCGAGAGGAATAGGTGGTCCATGTTATTCAGGACCATCGAGTCAGAGTCAAACACCAAGACGCGGGTGTAGTTTGTCAGAGCAAAGGCATGGAACTTGGTTAGGCTTTTATGCCATGTTGGATCGCCGCTCGAGGTCGAGAGTATCTCGACTGGGTGTAGTTGAACATGGGGGTATTTGTTCCGGATATTGCGCAAGGCGGTTTTCTCGGGGCTTGTCCCGGGCTGCAGCGTCATTTTTAGTGACTATTTCTTTGCGACCGTGAATGGTGTTATGGCGGGATCGAACCTCATTCCAGTCCTCGGGGTGGATCAAGACCCGATCAAAATGTGTAGCGAACCGATCGAGGCGCACAAAGTTCATCATCTAGAGCTATTCAGCCCGTGAGGCCCTCGACAGAGCGTGTCAGGTCTGGTTTATCCTACCGCGTTGCACAGGTAGTCAAAGTCTGTCTATATTGAACATAGGCGAACCGAGGATTCTCTTGTTCCGTCGTCCAATGAGGCACTAGGCCCTTGAATGCTTCTGCTGATTCCGACATGGTTGTGGCCGCTGCATTGACCAAAAGAAGCCGCTTGAAGGCGAAGAGAAGCACAAATGTCGCGACAGCGCATGTCGCGATCACCGCGCGTCTTGCGGATAGCAGCATTGCAGGTGTTGCAGAACTTGGCCGGGGGTAGGGAACTGGGGAAGTGAAGAGCACAAGACCATGTTCAGTTAAGAGGGGAGAAGAAAAAAAAGAGCCCATCTGCACCCTGAATCCACATGTCTCACGTTGAGGAGGCTGAGCCACCTAAAGTGGGGTTTACGTTGTGTTTGCTGTACGAACCTAGGCGGGCCTTGGGACTGCATTTAATGGGCCGAAGTGTTTATAAATTCAAGGCCCAGTTTTATTGGACTATTACTATTATGGTTCTCTCCGTGGAAGTCGTATGTGAATTGTTTGTTTCACTTTGGGTGTTTGGCGGGCATACGACAGCACTCGCTCCGCCACAGAAGTACTGAGACAAGGACGCGTCAGCGCTTTTATATATAGCAACTTGCTCTCAGCATTACAGTCTGGGCACCAACTCACTTAAATCCAAGCATATGTTGCAGCGTAAGAAGTGCTGTCGAAGCTAGTAAAAACTCAACAGCTTGGGCATGGTTCTTCGTCACCGTGCTGGTCAGCGCCACACGCCATATAACAATAAGACTACCAGGGATTTATTTGTCTTGTTTTGATATAATCCACCCAGCCTGTACTTGGCAGCCCTTTGAATGGACTAACATAGGTAACCCAAGCTATTGTACGTAGCCCATGCCTATTCGACCAAAAAGAGACTGGAGGGATCACAGAGAGACCAGGTGGCGCGTAGGGCTCCTGTATTTGCCTATCCCTATCCCCTCTACTTTAGCATCCGTAGCCCGAAGTGTCTCTACGCACAATATACCTCTCGAATCACGGAGCAGTTGAATATTTGGTGACATTCAGACCACCCAACTATGCCAACTTCCATTTTTGGTAGTCTTTGTATCTTAAATAGCTAGGGGCACGAAGGATAAAAAGAATGACTTGCCTCAAAGGACAAATTCCTAACACCAAGGGAGTGTATAGAGAAGTCAAGAACAAGGTTACATGAAGTGTGAAAGTACAAGGCCATCGAGTTCTCAGATCTCGCAACAACTAGACAGGGTTAGCGGGACCCGAGAAAGCACATCGCCCTGATACTATGCGTTCCACCATCCTGTTTAGCCATATTTGGAACAGCCTATCCCTCTCCAAACATGAAAGGTCACCGCGCTAATTCCTCACGCCACACCACCCCTCATTATCAGCGAGCAACCACTAACAAACATGTGTCACAGCATTCAGACCATAGATCCGGCCGTTGTCGGTCGAGAAGTGGAAGTAAAAAGTGGGAGGGATCCAGTCGCGCTCCCGTCCGAAGACGTCGATGCCCGCAAGCATTTCTCTATAATATCCTGCCTGGACACCGCCCTGATGCTAAAGTCCCAGGAGACGAACCCACTGCGATACTCAGTTGTTTCGATGAAGCCGTTCTTCTTGAGTTTCAGAATAGTCGCGATCGCAGGCTATTTCTCTGACTAACGTATCCAGTGACCGATCAGGCCATCTCATCACAATTCTCCACGTTTATTGCTTTAATGGATTCAACCCCCAACCATGCCTCCAAAAGCGCGTCAAAGTCTGCTAAACAGCGGGCCTATAACCCTCCTGCTATAAGCTTGTCTATACCTAATGAGCTACAAAACTTCAGCCTAACTATGACTATCAATTTTCGTCAAGCCATCCGGCCTATATTTCGCCTCGTCATCGCCTGTAATACCAGCACCCACCGTCCTCCTTGCCCGCTGCGCCAGACGTTCGGCATGGCGACTCTGCAAAAAAGCCCAGAAGGCGACCCCAACAACAGTGGCAACGGTAAGAGGCCCCGTAACAGCCCAGTAGATCCAGAAGTGCTTGTTGGCGACACTGTCAATTGAGGCCTTGGTCCAGTCAAACAGCGGCATCGCGAAAAACGTCTGCGCTAATGGTTAGGATACTCAGGTTTCTTTCCAATCCTCCTAGTATATCATACGAAGAGATAAAAAGTGGCTTGCAACGTACCGCCATAAAGGTACCAGGTAAGAAAAATGTAGTGAGCACCGCCACAATTTTCATTGCTGAGCTGTCGCGCTTACTCGCGGCTGCTATCTCTTTCGAGTCCTTGGCCAGTCCAATGTTCACCATCCCGTCCATTTGCGCGACGAGGTTGAAGACCTGAAAAATGTTAGACGCGCAATCTCGAGCGTTTCAAGCACACCCAAATCGAAGGAAAAGCATACTACAGATTGTTGAGTCTCCATCCGTTCCTTCAGCGCCATATAGTCCAGCGCGCTTTCGAGGTTGCTCATGAGGAACTCGATCCGTTCCTCTAACATGCGCGATGGCTGCTCCAGCCTCTGTCGAACATCTTCGGGCAGAGACGCGCTGAGATAGCGGAGCTTCCGCTGCACAAATTCCATGGACCGCCGGACTTCACGGAAGTCATTCAGACAGAAAAACATTCTGCTCTGCGCAGTTCCAAGCCGCCGGATCAGCGTTCTCAGCTTGGCAGTGCGCGCGGGCACGCTCTCGGCATTATCTCCCGGGTCGGCGTTGATGTCGTATCCGGTCTCCAATTCTATTTCGCGAAGGGCGGTCTCGGCCTGCGTCATCTCGTACCGTGTGCCCAGCTCCAGGGATGCTTCCAGGACGGCTAACAGCGCAAGCAAGGGATGTGGGCACGTACAGAACTGGGATGCGAGCTTATCAAAGCAGCGGAGTGGTACGGCCTTCTCGTGCAGAAGGAAAACTCCCTGGGTCACGTTTGTCAAAGGATCGTAGCGTAGGGTCACGCCAGTTGACCGATGGCTGACGCTGTTGCGATGTACAATTGCTGGTTATACAGGTCAGCCAGGTTGCCATGGACTGAGTTTGGGCAACAGTAGAACTTGCCATAAGTCCCATCCGGTTGCAGAAACATCCCATCAGCGCCAGTGCTGACAGAAGCACCATGTCGGTAGACGGGCGGCAGTCCGAGTGCAGCATGGACCAAATCTATTGTGCGCCTCGACATGCCCGACGGAAGGACATCTTCATCACCGAGGGGTATGACCAGGATTTTGAACCCCGAGGAAAGCTTTTGATTCGGGTCGGAGGGGTACGGCTCGTCCAACCATGCTTCAACCATACTGATTGGGAAGGTTTTTTTTTCGGCTTTTATAGCCAAGAGTGAAGGCTGTATGGAATCCTTATTATAGTTCCAGCATTCGAGTGCTGTGACATTGAACTCCGCATCTTCTGAAGGGAACCAGAAGTCCAGATAGGATGAGTCCCATACCCATTCTGGGTCCGTAGGATTTCTTGAGCTCAATGGTTCGAGCTCAGACGTGGGATTGGTATTTAGCGAAGCTGTTTAAAGATGCCAAAACCAAAAAGAATGCCTGCGTTATGTCTAGTTTTTTTTTTTTTTTTTTTTGACTGGTGCCCAAAAAGTGAGGGTACGAAGCCGGAAATTACTGCGATTTTACCCCGCTCTTCAGCCGCAAACTTGAAATAGGCTGACTCCTTTTCTTTGCTCATTGCACTCCAACCCCTGCTATACCAAAGCTTTAAGATTCGACGATTAGAGCAAGCACGCCAGCCGTGCGGACTCAGAGCTCACGGATATCAAGAGTTGTTTAGTCGGCGGGTCACTAACCTACCCCAATGAAGTTTGTCCGTGAACCAAATATGACGGACAATTCAATTCATGCCAGTAGCTGCGGTTTGTTATGTCTGCAGTAACTAGCATGTGATAAAAGCAGGCGAGAAGGCTGGTCAGATCCAAACAGGTCAGATCACTCGACCTGCGCGCCGGCCCAAACGCGACTTCCCACAAACTGAGAATCGCCTGCCTTCCTAGCAGTTAGCGCCCAATTTCTTCTCTAATCATATTAGACCATGATCCTTAAGGAAATCTATTATCTTAAGAGTTCTATCCTTATTATTATAGCTCGGGCTTGTAGTAGCTTCCTTATCTGTAGCTTATATATATAATAGACCTAACCCGCGCCCTAAAGACAAACAAACTTATACAAAAGGCCTGTTTATAGGGTAACACTAGCTTTTGCAACCATAAAAATGCCCAGGGATAGACGCCAGATCTAAAACTTACTATTAGCTCATGTTCTGGGATTATCTCTCCAAGGTTCAGCTGATCAAGCGCGCATTGGATGAACTAAATAGACGATCCTTGATTCCAGTGCATGGGGATTATGGAACGAATAACAGCAGCTTTGGCGTCCCGAAACCTTGGCCTTTCCGCGGGACTTCGTTTCTCCCGAGCTTGGTTCTACGTCAGGGAAGACGCACGGGCGTTGTTGCTGCTCCCTTGACTTGCACGGATTCGCTTCTTCCACACTGTTGCAGCTGCCTTGTACTTCTCCTGATGGCACGTTTCTCGTTACATGAAAAAACAGAGCCAGTAAATGGGGCGAGTATTATGGCTAGGGAACGAGCGACACGGCGGCCGGGAGACTCTACCTCCGACGAAAGTTGCGAGAAAAAGGCCGCGTCAGATTTCGGGCTTGAGGGCGTTCAGGTGAAGGCTTGAAGGTAGTGCGGCGTGGGCGCTAAACTTGACTACTCTGGACAGGGCCCAAAAAGCTGGGTGAACAAAAACATACAACAGTAGGGATTCGCATGTGGTCACCCACCATACTACTAACCTACCGGCGTGTGGCTTAAGTACGGCTGAGCGGACGGGAAGCCCTGTTCTCCTCACCCTGTGGTCGTATGTACTAGGGCACAGCTGTTTTACCCTTAATATAACAAGCCTCTGGTTTTGACGTCGAACCCTCAGGGCAAGCAAGGTGAGTCGATCACAAACTTTGGTTACCGAGTAATATAGCCCAACCGATAAAACTCAAGATGCGTTGCTCAACTAGATGTATCTGCGCTCCTAATGTCTAAAAGGGAGCTAAATATGATCCAAGGGGCTGTATTCACGCCAAATCCGGAATTACTAAATCTGTTAATCAGGCAGCGGCCAAAGGGGCAGATGATTGGTACACTACATGTCTATATCCACTCCACACCATCAATACCCATACCCCGCAGCCTTCTTCAGCCCAGTAAACCACCCGTTCTGTTCTAGTTGCTGGGCATTATCTAGTGCCACAGCGCCATGCTCAATAAGCCAGTTAGCCACATCTCTATGCTCTTCCGCCAGCGCCAACGGGGTAAAGCCATTATCGTTAACCAGATTGATCAGCGGTCCCTGGCGAGTAGCCACCTGCATATATGTAGGCTGCGCGGTCGAAGGAGCCCCAAAATCAAACATGCCCGTTCGCTGTATTTGCGGGGGCTTCTTATGCATGGCTAGGAGCTCGTCGTCATCTGGTATCCTATCGTTGCTGCCCCATATGGTGGCTAGTCTGGCTGATGGCTTGAGGAGAGTAGTTGGGGAGCTGCTGTGCGGTAGCCCTGACAGAGTGGCGAGGAGAAGCCGGACGGTTTCGCTGTGCCCACGGCGAGCCGCGTTGTGCAGTGGAGAGGAACCAGAAATGTCGATGACCTCGATATTCGCGCCCTGGGCGATAAGCAGGCGAACGACCTCAAGCTTCTCGGTCTTGCATTCTGTGGCAAGTAGGAGGGGCGTTCTCCCGCTGCGATCCCGCATATTGAAGACCTTTGGTGTTGCTGTGACGAAGTTTGCTACTGTGCGAACTGTATCCAGGTCTCCGCTGCTGATCGCTAGATGGAGGATCGTTTGCCCGTCCATGTTACGCCGACTATGTACCCCACCGGCGATGTGTGGTAGCATGCGCCGAAAGACATCGCTATGACCGTGCTTGGCAGCTAGCATTACGGCATTGTTCCCTGCGAGATCTGTTGTCCCATTCACATCGAGATCGCGACGCTGCAACAGCTCGCTCACAATGGCCTCATCACCCACAGCCGCAGCAGCCAGAAGAACCACAGAGGGCGCGACGGGCAGCATACGCGGGATTCCGAATTCCAACACCAGCCGCTGACAATCTTCATCACCGGTGGATATGAGCTTCCGCGCTATTGACGACCTATTACTAGTAAGAAGGGAGAGCACACTCCCACCCTCGGCTAGAAGCAACTCTCGTATGATCCCACTGCTGGGCGTGCGCCCATGTAACCCATCCCCACTCGCCAAATCGAGCGCCGTCATTCCGTCCTGGTTACGCGCGTGGACATCCGCCCCAGCGGCGAGCAGTAAGGATAAACAAGACGGCCCCTCGTGCTGGTCAGAAGCGTGGTGGAGCGGAAAATAACCCCATTGGCCTGCGATGTCGGTCCTCGCGCCTCGGGCGAGGAGAAGAGAGACGATGGCCGGGTGGCCGGCGACAATGGCCGCAACGAGAGGTGAGTCATCTGGAGGGTTAGCTTGAAATAGGCGAGGTCTTGCCTGCAGTTGCTCATCCTCTTGCTGGAGCTCTGTCGGCGCGCCATGGTCGAGCAGCTGCTCAGCGATTTCGACGTGGCCGTGTAGTGCAGCCGCCAGCAGCGCTTTGAATAGCACGTTGGCTTCGGGCTGGCTGTATCTCAGGGCCCTTTCGACTGTCTGTTTCTGATTCCTTGCCGCGGCCCAGAGAAGAGCTGCGCCGTATCCAATCGCGTACAAAGTGGGCGTTAAGATGGTCTGCGCGTAGCGACAAGTCTGTAGAAGCTGGAAGATGTCAGACTGGTCTAGTGTCGAAACACAGAGGAGAATAATCTCGTTAGGAAGGCCAAAGAAATCGACCATTGCTAGGGAGTTGGACGGGTAAGCAAAATCCAAGTAGGGACACAGGGTTGCTGGAAGGATGGAGGTTGGAGCAGCCAAGCCAAGGATCGGAGATACGAGCACATGTCATCCGGGAAACTACTTGTCGATGTGAGCACGTGACACTCGCCAAAGACCTGGGGTGTTCAATGCCTAACGGGGTTATGTGGTGATATACTGGTATGAGGACCGTTCATACAATACCCCTGTGTATGGACTAACTATCTACTTCCCAAGCAGCGTATGATAAGGAGTGACATGCCGGCGAGAAGCAAACAATGGATGAAGACCACCATCTATAAGGCGGTAGGGGAATCGGGCAATTGTTTGCCTAGAAGTAAAGGGCCCGGGTAGTATACAGGCTGGCTACTATCTATATACACGGAGGTTGGTCACGGCTGGCTTAGTGGAATGAATCTCAGAGAAGGCGCCTGCCTTACCGGTTTCTCCTACACCTGTCTAGCTTTAGTGCAATAAACAAACTTGACTGGTTAATCCTTTGAATAAGCGTGCTGCAAGCTGCACTCGGGGTAGGTCTCAGAGATAGAGCCCCCGCTCAACTGCCAGTAACATGACTGTTTAGCGAACCGGTTTCTGGGGAAGCAAGTTAGGAAGCTCCTGTCCATAATTACGGCGCCCATCATACGAACTCGACACTTTGGATCGCTTCCATTAATATATGTAAGCGACCATTTGGAAGCCTTTTCGCTCGGCGTAGAGATGCATTTGGTTTGGGATGCGGGAGGACTCCGTATCACGCAATGTACATGAAGCATTACCTCATCTTCCACGTGGCCGATAAGACACATAAGGCGAGCAATTTCCCCTCGTTGTAGGTTGCAAAGCATTCATTACCCATGGCCTCGAAAGTCCATCTCGTCCGCCACGCGGAATCTGTCCACAATGTTTCCAAAGACTTTTCTCAATTCGACCCAGACTTGACCCCTCTGGGCCTTCGACAGGCCGCACAACTTGTCCAATCGTTCCCGTTCGCCCCTCAGGTGGGGGCAATCATCACCTCTCCATTGAGACGTGCCGTCCAAACCACTCTCGCCGCTTTCCCGCACATCCTTGATGAACGCTATTTCGACCCCGAATCCGGGAACGGTATTAAGAACGGCGCAACCCTTATCTTGGACCCAGATTTGCAGGAGAGGAGTGCACTTCCCTGTGATACGGGGTCAACATCTGAAATCCTGGAAACGGCTTTTCCTAGACTAGATATCAAGGGCTTGGCCAAGGGCTGGCAGGTGAAAGAGGGGTTATATTCTCCTGACGATAAAGCAGTAGAGGAGCGGGCAAAGAGGGCGAGATCTCGTATAGCGGCAATCAGCGAAGATTTGAAGTCTCAGGAGCGGACGGATGTTGTGGTTGTGACTCATGGCGTTTTTATGAAAGTCTTGTCTGGAGACCAGAACATTGATCTCCCGAAAGCAGGCTGGAAGAGCTATACCGTTGGGACAAACGGACCTGATGTTGCTCTGTCACCTCTCTAGGGATCACTAGGACTGCCAATATTTATTAGACAGTTTGGGGCAGGATGCTATGCTGGCTGTTCAAAGATTCGCTGAGCGAGTCACAAATGAGCGCTTGTTGGAAGCCCCACTTATCACTCCTTTGTCTTCCACGGATCTAGCACACATGTCTTCTTCCATGTCATCTAGCTATATCTAGCGGTTCCCTAGCTAGATAGCTTCATCGTTCTTGCACACATGCATGCATCATCTTCGGCTATGGCTGTGATCTCCCCTGGAGCTGTAGCGGGATCTGTAAGCGCTCCACCAAGAAAAGCTGCGCTCGTTATTCATTCGTTGGACCTGACCCCACGTTTTTTAAGGTTGATTTGCCATGTGATTAAGCCCTATTACTGTCCCACTTCTTTCGGGGAATATCTTCACTTGAAAAATGGCTTGATGAGCCTTAATAAATGATTGGATCGACGGTGTACAAAATGATCAATCAATCGAAATTGCGGAGATCATATCCGTACCTTCCAAAACAGTCCCTCTGAAACCGAGATCGATCATCTTCCAATGACCCCCCCCACCACCCGGGGCAGTTGTGGGGCGCTGATGCCATAAAGTAGGCATCAACTACGCACCAATCAGAGCTGCGTCAGTTGAAGTGTGTTCGTTACCCTGAAGGCGGTAGGATCGAGATCATGTTCGCCACGTCGACGGCCTTTGAGTACTCTTTGGACAGAACAGCCAGGGGCGTATTCTAAGGACTGGTATCTCGAAGCTGCGCTCGGTTGGTATCTTAGCTGACAACTTGTCGGAATCTTTTCTCCAATCACGAGATGGCGACAGACAAATTCTGCATGAGCACTGCGTGAGCTCCGTCAAGGGCGGTTTTGCGGCAGTATCCCAGAATATTTCACGCTACACCGCATCGGAGAAGAGGTTTCTCCATCCAGCTGAGAATTAGAATTTAGTAGAATACACTAATGGTGAGTCCAATAAAATTTTGGGTTACGTAATGAGTAATCATGGCACAGAGGTGTGATCTCGCGAGCAAGGTCAGAACATCGTCCACTGAAAGAGTTATGAGGTCAGGGAAGGTGGACGGGTGACCGAGGATACTTCCTCGGAAGTCTACTAACCCGAAGAGGAGCCCGAGTATCCATAACCAATTAGGCCTCAGCGGCGATCTTGGCGATGCCAAGATACTAGCTGAAAGTGTCTCCTTGGTAAGCATGTGACAAGTGGCGGACTTTCTATTGGATGAGCAGAAGAGTTGGTTGCAATCTTCAGATTTATCCATCTTCGAATACTTATAATCTTGTTCACCCTCGATAACTGTTCGCTTCTTATCCTCGGATGATTTGTGACTCTAGCTGGTTTATTCATAGACGGGGTTCACAATGCTTGTCCTTACTCAGTCGCGACCTGTCTCGTCCCTACGAGCACTGAACAGAAAATGGCGCCGTCATGCTGGGGCAACCAACCCTGCACGCGGGGACGAGGCCCTATTCGGTCGTATGAGCGAAGTCGTTCGGCATACCTGGTATCTGGGGTTCACGTCGTTCGGAGGACCGCCTGTCCATTTCCAGATATTTCATGCGCGGTTTGTCGAGAAGGAAAAGTGGGTTGATGAGCAGACGGTAGGCACCATTGATCTCAATGCTATAGTGCACTAATGGGTATAGTACCAAGAACTCTTCGCCATATGTCAGGGTCTTCCAGGACCAGGGTCAACGAAAATGTTGTTTTGCTTGGTTTTGCTCCATGCGGGGTTTATCCCAGCGTTGCTCGCATTTTTCCTTTGGTCGTATGTGCTCACTTCAAAGGCAGCTCTTGTGATTCATGATAAAGTACTTATTAATCTGCTAGTCTCCCCGGCGCAATCGGCATGTATGCACTCTCTCTTGGTGTGCAACGGATTGATGAAACACTTCCTGCTCCAGTCTACGCTCTTCTCTCGGGCCTGAACGCTTCAACAGTAGGCATTATTGCTCTTGCTGCTGTCCAGCTGGCTGAAAAGGCCATCCGTGATAAGATTTCCCGAATCTTGGTAATCTTTGGCGCATGTGCTGGCCTCTGTTATAGCGCACTTTGGTATTTTCCTGTTCTTATGGTTGCTGGCGGTGTTGCTACTGCGCTGTGGGACGGGCTGCTGTATCAGCAGGTTTTGAAGGCGAAGAGTGCGTGGAGGAATAGAAATCGGCAGCCAGAGCCGGAGGCTGATGCTCCCGATAGCGCGGGCCTGGGAGATGCGGCTGCGAGAAATTCGACTCGTGGCCCAGGGGTAGATATCCTCCGGATGAGAAAACCGGAAGCTGGGCCTTTGCCGCAACCAACTAGTGCCCAAACTTTCGAAGGAAGGGATGGGCACGTGTCACAAGACCATGTGATTCGTATTCGTGTTGGGATTGCACTTTTCGTTTTCTTCTTCGGTATGTTCCATTGTGGGATTGGAATGACGTTGTACAAGAGCTAATCCAGAACTCGCAGCCTCTTTTATCGCGATACTGGTCACAAGAGCCAAGATTTCACTACCCCCGTTGGCTCTTGATCTCTTCGCGAACATGTACCTCGCCGGCACTGTGATATTTGGCGGGGGCCCAGTTGTTATCCCCTTACTCCGTTCTTATGTTGTTGACCCAGGCTGGGTCTCGAGTCGAGACTTCCTAATTGGCCTTGCTATAATCCAGGCCTTCCCCGGTCCAAACTTTAACTTCGCTGTTTTTCTAGGTGCACTCGCCCTTCAAGCCACATCCTACCCAACAGTCTTTGGCGCATTCCTTGGTGGATTAGGAATTTTCTTCCCTGGAATTGCCCTTGCCATTGCAATCCAGTCCTTCTGGCGTGTTCTGCGAAAGCAGAAGTATGTTATTGATTTTCTCCGTGGTGTGAATGCATCAGCCGTAGGATTAGTTTTTACGGCCGTGTACAGGCTTTGGGAAATAGGATATTTAAGTCCATCGGAGCGTGATGGGCAGAGCCTGGCAAAGGAGCCCTGGTGGGTTGTTGTCGCTGTTGTTACTTACGCTGAGAGTGCGTGGTTTAAAGTTCCGCCTGCATTTGCGATTTTGCTCGGTGCTGCCCTTGGGTTATGCTGGTATGGAGTTGTTGCTCCTGCCTGGTGACGAAGTGCAGACATCCTTGATATGCTCGAAACCTACTCACTAGGTGGGTGTCATGAGACTTTAATACTCTAATATGTCACTAATAATTGGCTTCAGACCACCTGGACGCAGGAAATATGACCTGCGGCTAAACAGCTTCTAACTGCAGATGTCTTCTGCCGCACGCCCTACTCTGCCTTGTCGATGCCTCCGTTTATGGCTTCTTTCGTCTTAATTATCAATATATATCCATGATAAGCTGCCTTACCTTTGCCTGAGCCCCCCTCTCATGCTCCAACATGGATGAAATTGGTACCACGCGGAGTAATCATATGTAGATGTTTAGAAGAACAAGATGCATTGGATGCCTGAACCTGGAAGCTGCGCTTTACATGCCGTAGCGCTTAGACATCTCTATTGGTTAATTAACGTCTGACGTCCGACCTCAGCGGCTTCAGCGCTCCCACTGCCAAAGATCCCAGGGATCCTTATGATTGAGCCCATTCCTCTTATCTCTCCGGCCCCTCACTTATCTTTCTTCACACAGCTCCAAAGGTCTCATCCAAACCAGGTCAGGAAAAGCTGGTTAACGTCAGGAATTAAAAACCATGGGAAGACATGGATGGGACCGGGAATCCTTGAAGCGAAACAGTGCGCTCCCTCCAACCTCAGCGCCGGAATCACTCAGTCAACCACACCAGCAAGCAGTGGTATGACCTTTCCCTTTGAACTTAGACTCTTACAAAACGTATATATTCTACGCGGTAATGAGGAATGGTTACAGTCCCGCCCAGCGGTGCCGTGGTTGCTCAGGGCGCAGCCTCTGTGAAGTTAATATGCTCGCAGTTCACGGTAGTATCAGCCTCGCTTGAGTGCATACTGGAGTCTACCTTTTCCATAATTGCAAGGGTGAGATATAGATTGATAGCAAAACAAACATTCCGATAACTGGTAAGAGGGTCACTTAGTCGGCCCCTCTCAGGCAACAATGCCTTCGCCTACGGGTATTGCTCTAGTCAGAAAGGGAGGCGCACAACTACCTTCCTTCAGACGCCGGTGTCAAGGCTAGGTTTGCAGTGAAGGACAAGTCCCAAGAATGTATACTCTTTCGTACTCCACAGGATAGAGAAAGGCCATAGTGCCTGGCTTCCTCTCAATATAAAGCTAAGTCCAATGTGGAAAGCCATTTAGGCCACATCAGTTCAGAGGGCGCAATAGACATATTTCCAATCCTGCTTCCTCGGTTTTCTGCGTACGCCAGAAGCCTCACTTCACACCAAGAGAAAGCAGGAGTTCACCAACAACTAACTCATCAGATTTTCTGGCGGTAAAAATCGGTGTAATATTATCATATTTGTCACCGGCTGCCAGGATTAAGAATTCTTGATTCTCTTCAAAATCCATGGCCGACGTGGCGTTTCTCCGTGCAGGCACGTCAGGGGTTGATGTGAAGCAACCAGCGGAGAAAAGGCATACTGCTCCAGTCCAAGAGAAGCTCGAGGGCACTGTTTTCGCCGGCGGTAGTTCGAACAGGTATATTGACAGGTATGAGCGGAGGGCCGCTTCATGACTAGCGAAGGCAGAATGCCGTAATAAATGCAATGCATATACCTGGCAAAAAAAAGAAAAAAAAAAATTCAGCTGCCTGGGCTCCATACCATTTCCTTTGATGGCTGATCGTGGGAGACAATTTATCCTAACTGTTGTATAATTCTGATTCAGAGCAAACTGCCGCTTAGCCAAATCTGAGCCACGATATCATCCGTCGATCCCACTTCTCTCCAGCTTCCTGATTCGACTACGATCGGTGATGCCTCAGGATTGCTACTCATTGTGTTTCCTCCCTACATTGATAAACGAGCGCCTATGAGAATACCCTGCTAGAAAGTGTCATGTCATTCCAGGCTATGCTGAACTAGCCAGAGTGGCGGAACATTCCATCGCGAACCCAAAACAACGAGCATACCACCCTTGCGACCAATGACTCAATTCCATGCAATGAGGGGCACCTTTAACCAAGCTCCCATCAAGACGAGCGCTCTCCTTGAATGCCTGCACACAAACCCCTAATTCTTCTTCATCGGCGACAAAGAAGGGGTCATTATCAACAAGAGAGAACATAACTGGAACTGCCACCTGCGCGGCCCACTTTTCCTTCCAAACGGGCAGCCACGCGGCAGGGAACTGAGAAATTTCCGGGAGAGGCGACACCGCATTGAGACCCTCCCACAGCTCCAAAACCTCGGGAACCGTGGTCCCTGGTTTGAACATAATTACGTCTTTCTTTTCTGGGGGAAATAGCACATGGTCGGCGTCAATCGTTATGTAGTCAGGGGTGTTAGACTTCGTGAAAGACGACTGCGTATTGCCCATACCACAGGCAAGAAGCCCAGCAAGAGGGTATAACGGTGCGTTATCTCGCGCATGCAAAGCAGCAGCTATTATTCCTCCCATCACGCCCAAGCTGTGGGACAAAATAACAATCGAGTTGCATTGCTTTGGTGTGCCAATCTCGGACCAGAGGGCAGGGAGAATATAGCGATGCAACCAGATACCAGTTTCCTCGTAAAAGTCCGATCCCTCCGGAATAGGCAATATTGAATTAGTATCCCCATAGGACGGTCGATCGATGGACACAAAAGGGACTCCTAAAGTCTCACTCAGCTGTCATAGCATCCTCCATGAAGAGCAACGATCAGAGGACGGTGCTTGACATGTGAGGCTGATAAAGGTGGAATAGAGTGAATGCCAGTCACGACGCCGCCATTGGAAAGTTTGAATTGAAATGGCTGCATGACGTAATAATAACTTGTAAAAGATTTGATAGTGAATGAAAGTGACTAGTAATCTCGCGTGAGAACTTAGAAGTCTTAGATAGAAAACATGCAGGGCTCTTAAAGTAGCCCAGTCTAATATACATTGTGGACATCACGCATGGTGGCCTAAAATTTTGATATGCATGTCAACGGCGATAACGGACATTACCTCCTCTGTCATGGGAGCACCTTGCCCCGACCAATCATTTTCGACAATATCTTGGTCCGCTCCGTCCTTTGCTACCCTATGGACATGGGGCGGGGTGGGTCCGTGGTCACCAACGATGCCCATGACATAATCTGTGTGAAGCGGCGGAGGGCCAAGGGGAATGTGAGTCTCCGATTTCCACTTGAGGCATATACTAACTCCGAGCGTAGGAATCTGAGTGGAGCTCCGCCCACGGATTTATAAGCCGTAAAGGGTCTACTTTGGCAAATCTTCATTTTACTATTGGCTGACTCTCTCTGGTTCCAGTTTTTAACTAATAACTCAAAACATCTTCAGCAGGTCGGCATCTCAAGTGGCCGAACACCGCGAAGTCGGGACTACGGAGGTTCAAGAAGTCCGACTGACCTAGTCGCATTCGGGGAAAATGATTGCAAGCCCGATATTAGAAATACGTCGAAGATTATATTCAGAACCAGGAGATATTTATCTATAGTAGTGGCGAGATCTTTATTTCTCTGCACCCTGTGCCTCACAAAAGACAATCTAAAAGCTCAAGCGTTCCTGCCAAACCCTTCTCCCACATTATGTCCTCTCTCGCAACAGTCACCCCCGGGGCCGACTCGGAGTATACCAGGCTAAATTTCAACTTTCCAAGCACCACAGCCCCCGAGCGCTTCGATATACATGTCGACCAGAAATTCCTCGAGTATACCTTACGGAAGGTCCGTGATTATCGCCCGTCACCCGTCTTCTCCCCGTCGTGGACGATCGAAGGTCCTCCCACAGGGGCTATCGCAGGCCTGGCAAATCATTGGGCCAACGACTACGATTGGAGGACAGCTGAGAAGCGGATGAATGAGCAGTTTGCACACTACGCTACCACCGTCCCTGGAAACGGCGAGTACTCCGCGCCAATTCCCCTTCATTTTGTCCATGAGAGATCTGATGACGAGGCGGCCACTCCCCTACTTCTTATTCATGGTTGGGCCTCTACCCATTTAGAATGGTCTCGCATCATAAAACCTTTGGCACAACAAGGCAGCAAAGCGTTCCACGTCGTGGCTGTTGACTTACCAGGATTTGGATTCAGCCCGGCAGCAAGACAGCCTGGCCTCGGCGCAAGGGAGATGGGCAGGGCTTTTGATGCGCTCATGAGACAGCTAGGCTATGACAAGTATGGCCTTGTCACAACTGACCTTGGCTGGCTGATTGGCATGTGGATGGTGGAAGATGTTCGTGATAGCATCATCGGCCACTTTACGGATTTCTTCTTGGTTCCCCCGAGCGAGCCAGATTTTGCACGGCAAGCTCAAAATGAGACTACCGAGGAAGAAAATCAGTTCATGGCAGCCGCAGGTGAGTGGTTCGCGAATCATGCATCGTACGCTACGATGATGAATCAAAAGCCGGCCGCGATATCTTTGGCATTTACAGACAGCCCAGTCGGATTTGCGGGTTGGCTGTGGGACCTCAAATACGGAAGCAGCGACGGATTTGCCTACGAATACAATGAACTCATCACGGACACTATGTTGCAGTGGATACAGCCACCGTACCCCTCTATTGAAATATATTCGGGCATGAACCGGGTGAGTTGGTCCTAATTCAACATTGAAATCGCAACTGAAGATACTCAATACTAACATTTGACTATTGATAGCCTGACATCTTAATGCTTCCCAAATCGAATGTGCCAACCGGGGTCACACAGTGGGGAGGCCAGAACGGGCCATTCCCATCGCTTGCCAATTGGCCTTTAACGGTATGTCTTACTATTCCTTGAGCAGTTCGTGTCTTGCTAAGTATACTCAGCCACGACACTGGGTGGAACGAATGGCTCCTGTGGCTTATTTCAAGAGATACGATTTTGGCGGCCATTGGCCGGCTGTTTCTCATCCTGAGTTGTGGGCAAGCGACGTGCGGGAATTCTTTTCTAAATTGTAGAGAGTCTAGATATTGCAACCACTTATCCTATTTCTTGTTTGTTCCGGGAACTACATTATATAACCCCTGAAAAGCTGTACGCCCTGAATGACGGACTTTCTTCAGCATGGTTTATTACCTGAGAAACTCCGCCGCTGTGGTATGGACAACTAATATTTTCATAAGCATGGTGTGCGTCAGTTCGTTGTGTGTCAAGGGCATATGAATGCCGTGATGGGGGACTTTTGAAAAAGATTTTAGCCATAGCGTGACTGATAAGGGCATGGGTATAATTTTCAAGCAAGGTCGTTTCTTGACTACTGAAATACAAGGCAACGAAGAAATATAACCCTCACGGTGACTTTATATCTCCTTCGGAGAATGACTGATCCCTGGCAAACTGTGGAGACAATAGAAGTATGGGTTGTGAATCCCCTTGAGGGGTCTGATCACGGGCTCCCACACAATGTTTCTCAGTGGCAAATAATTATTGATCTGGCCTGGCCGGAGACACTAGACGTTGTTTGCTTTGCGCGGGATTTCTGATTCCGAGAATCATACCCCATTACGGATGTGTGGGGGGACCTTCATTTATCTGTGGATTCTTCAGCCGAGACTGGAGGCTAGGGGAGACTCACTGGCAAGATTAGGCAGTTTGGATTTATAAGCATTAGAAATTGACGAACGAGTTCCAAATGATTCTACGAGATCAAGTTTGAAGTTGGCCAACTGGGTGTTCTATCACGATATACAGACTGCCAGAAGAACTGTGCGTGTGTGTGTTTTATCTCGCAATTCTATCACCATGGTATCTGAGAAACCTGTTATTGTGATTATTGGAGCATCGTTTGCCGGAATTCCTCTTGCGCATAGCCTTCTCGAAGATGTCCACTCATGCAAAGTTATCTTGATCAATCCCTCCCCAACATTCTATTACACGGTTGCCGCTCCCCGGATCGTGGCTAAACCCACGGCATTTCACACGGAAGATTATCTCATCTCAATCAGGTCGGCCTTTGAGCAGTACCCCCCGAATTCATTTGATTTTGTGGAGGATCGCGTATGCTCCATAGAACTCGAGCGGCATTCTGTCACGCTCGATAACGGAGGAATCATCCCATTCGACTATCTCGTCATTGCGTCAGGAAGTACAACCCAGTCAACATTCCGAGAAGATGTCCCCATTCCTTTCAAGCAGTCCAACCTCGATAACATGGAGGTGCTCATAAAGAACGCACAGGATGCTATTTCTTCAGCATCAAGCATCGTTATTGGAGGCGCGGGACCTATTGGCGTTGAGCTAGCTGGCGAAATCGCCGAAGCAGCGGAGCAGCGAGGAAAGCCAGTGGATATTACAATTGTTTCCGCTTCCGATAGAGCATTACCCATGCTCAATGAATCTGCGAGCAGGTCTGCCGAGAGCCTGCTTGAGCAGAAAAAAGTCAGGCTCATCAAGTCACGCAAAGTCACCAGTGCAAGTACGTCCAACGGTAACAAGGTCTGGAACATAACTCTGGACAGTGGAGACCAGATCACTACTGATCTGTACATCCCCACGACTGGGGTGGTACCAAATAACGGCTTTATTCCTCGCGAGTGGCTTGATGATGACGGTTGGGTGAAGGTCGACAATGAACTTCGCGTTCTGGTCAATGATAATGAGCAGCATCCGATCTATGCAGCTGGGGATATTACTAACAATTCAATGCGACTGGCTTTCAAAGCCGCTGAGCAGGCCACAGTTGTTGCAGCAAACATTAAAAACGATATAATCGGGCGCAATTCCAAAACCAAGCGACGGGTATACGATCAAGGACAAAGCGTGATGATGATAGTTCCTGTTGGAGCATCTGGCGGGACGGGCCAGCTGTTTGGTATCACACTCTGGAGCTTCATGGTCAAGTACTTGAAAAGTAATGACTTTTTTATCTCAAAAGCGCGTTCAATGATTGCGGCGAGTTGAGGGCGATATGGCATCTGGTTAGTGCATCGTCTGTGCTCAATATAACATATAATATATCATCACCACCTCCAGTTTACGGGCCATGTCAGTGTACCAAGATAGTCAGGCGTAGATTAACATAATTAGGATCACGAACGTCTGCATGGGTAGCAAGATCATAACCTTAAATAGGTACCAGGAGCTTTGTCTTATACTATCCTGATAACCTCCCCACCCTGGCGGGCCGAGGCTCTCGTTGAGAACAGCTACCGCGCACGCGGCGTGAGTATGATTAGTAGCGACGCTTCGACTTAGCCTATAGGCCACGCCGTTTACTCTGGCGAAGTTTATGGAAAACAGAGATGTCAAGGCCCATAGGCGATGCGCGTTCCAGGGGGGGCAACTGATATTTCGCCACTTTTTTGTTCCATTGACACCGTACGCTAGAAAAACCAGCTTTGGAATTTAATATGATATTCCTTGACGTGATACTGCGGAGTTAGACACGGCAGCGAAGCCTCTCCGGATCCCATAACATTTGAAAAGGAGTATCTTTCCTCCTGTTTGCCAAAAGGATCTACCACGGTACCTCCTTTCCATCGTACTGATTCATGCCTGGCGCATTCTCCCACCCGGGGACATGGATATTGAGAAACAGACCATTCCCGTCCCGGCCAAATCCGTGAAGGATATTCAGTACAGATGTAACACCAACATCAACGGGAAGATCAGCTTCCTCGCTTCCCAGGTCGGTTTTCAACCACTGTTTTTGTGAAGTGTCAGCTATCCCGAGTCATTATAGGCTTTTACCGGCAAACGTACCCCAGGGCTGACACAGAACACTGTGAATCCTTCCTTCTCCAATTCATTGGCGTAGATAACCGTAAGCATATTTAAAGCGGCCTTTGTAATCTTATACGAAGGGGTTGCCACATGGCGATTGACCGCTTCTTTTGAGATCGAGCCAAGCGTTGTAGAGCTTGCGGTTTCCTTAGTCTGTTGCTCCTGATAACCAAGGGAGGGATAGGAGCGAACGAACGTACATGTTAAGGATCTTCTTCTTCTCCGTTCCCTTTCTCATCAGGGGCAAGACTGCCCGTGTAAGGTTGTGCACCCCTTGGACATTAGTGCGGAACACATCTTCCAAATCATCCCTAAGCAGAGAATCAGTCAGCGGATAGGTGTGCTAGGTGGACAACGGCTGGGCAATATCAAAAGGTAAGAGAGATGAGATAAAAGTATAAAAGGCATACATCTCTTCAATCGGTCCATAACTCATCACACCAGCGTTGTTGATGAGTACATCCAATCCTCTGCCATCTAGCTTTGATGTGACAATATCTACCGCATTCTTGATGCTGACTTGATCCGTCACATCAAGGGGCACATATACAATGCGCTCCTGGTGTTGACCTAGCAGTTCCTGGAATTTTGGGTTATTGCAGGACCGAGCAGTTGCAAAGATGATAGTATCGTCCTTCGAATTGACTAGTTGACGTGTAAGCTCTAGCCCGATTCCTCGAGAACATCCGGTAACCAGGTAGGAGCGCATGGTACTGTTCTGATGGAAGGCGAAGGCACAATGTTTGGAAGGTCTCGGCAGCAGAGAAAAGATAAAAGCCCGAATTGAAACGTTCAAATGTCGTGGAAGATAACCTGTGTGTTCACGTCTGATATTAGCTATTTAACTATTCCGATGAGGTTAGATTGTGCGGGCATCCTTCAATGCAAGTCATCTAATGCCGTTATTTCCGTGAGGACATTGTAGTTTATTATTTTGAACTTTCGGCTGCAAAAAAATGGACTCCCGTCGTCAGGGTTATGGGGCATCGCGGCCAATCGACACTGAGGCTGCATCACAGTCCCACTGTCTATAAATAGGTTTAGTACTAGCCACCCCACCTTGGATGCCACTAGTTTTGAAGTACCGTGGAATTACTTCTAGACTGACGATACCATCGGCGAGAAATAGACGTGCCCCCAAGGGCCTTATCAGCCAAATGTTGTGGACAACAGTAGCAGACTCGCTGTATATCCCACCCTGCTGCTCGCTTATAGATCAAACTGGGATAGCAAAAAGGTATAGCTATAGCAGAAGAGAGGAGCAAACCGGCTCTGCGCTATGTCATTTATAATTATGTCTGATTGACCTGTATCTCCTGCTCCGATCTGCTCAGGCCGTGAAGATTATTAAAACCAAATGAATGCGTGGTGGAGCTGGAAGGTCCCTAGAGGGGAAATGTTCTCTGATATCATATGTTCGAAGACGGATTCCCCTATGTTCATTCCTTAGTACCAGGGTTTTTCTGTTAACGAGAATGAGGTGATGCAACTCGCATCGGATATGAATGGTCATGCCACGGGCTTTTTATTGGGCACTTTCTGGAAGTACGTCAAAGTCAGGTAATATAATAGCCTATACAAGTTTAGCAACCTCTCTTACAGAAGCTCACAAAGTTGGCATAGCGTACAATTTGCCGGAATTGGAGTAATAACCTCTTGCTCCGGTCGCTTGCCACAGACGTTATGTAGGCTGAACGTATTTCACACCCGATGACTCAATTACCTGGCTTCCTTCTTTACTAGCCCCTAGATTCGATTGTCACCATGTCAGGGTTTTTGTCACGTGGAGTCCGCCGATCGACTGTAATATATACATTCCAATGTTAGCAAACCCCGCGTACCCGAGCATTGAAGAGCTTTCTTCCCGACCCCCGTCTGCATTCCCGGGAGATTGAGGGGTTATCACAAAGATATATGGACAGGGTGTCTGGCAGGTATGAGACGCTCTGGATATAGCCAAAGCGTCTAGGGCTAGCATTCACAGCAGAAAGAATGCGACAGACTGCGAAGGGCCAAGAGTGTCACCTTGCTATATGACAGATGACGAAGCAACCTATCAGATGGAGGCTTTCGAACCAGTTCTAGAAGATACCCGTCCGCCATGCGATAATGTCAGAATGTAAATCAGTCTCGGATTGCGACCAGGCCTGTCGGGAGAAAGACTGCAATCAACACAAGCGCCTATGCCGCCTGAGCCGACCGTTGGACGCGGTCGACAGCTTCATCCGAGCCTGTAATGCGAAGACCAAACCATCAGATAATGATGTCGCAAAGGCTTTCGGATTCTGTTTCTTTATGTCGGGGGTCGATCGACCGCGCCTCTTCAAATTATACTGCACCCTGATCAATCAGTGGGGTGTGAGCGAGGAGGAACTGGTGGAGGCTTGGAAGTCCGACAAACTGAAGAAACTGATCCAGTTCCGCGGATCACAAGTACCGTGTGCTAGGACCAGGAATGAGGTACTATGGCTTTTGGAACAGAAGGGGTTCAGCGCTGGAGTTATGACCAGCTGGGCTACGGGTTTGAGACGCAGCGGCACATTCTCAGTCCTCTGGACCGCACACTCCAGTGGCACACTCTGGAGCCCCGTGAGAAGCTCGAGTCTTACGTTTTCTGGAGCCAAACCTTGAATGGAATGATGCCAAATGTGGACGAAGACAATGGGATTTATCTTGGCTTCTGTACAACCCCCAATGCTTCTCGGACAGAGAGGCACACCCAGCTGTACGGGCTACTCATTAAGAAAGCGACTTTTGAAGAGTTTTGGAAAGCAAGGAGGAGCTCCAATGGTCGAGCTGTTCCAGAGGCACGGCCTGGGTGACATCCACAAAATGCGAAACTTTGAATCCTTGATGAGTGCTGTGGGCACTTGGTATGAGAGTGCCTGGGAGTTGAAGCTGTTCACCCGTCTATCACAGCCACACCCCCACGCGACGTCCTTGTTGACTACGGGTTCGTGAACTGCCAAACGCCGGTGGAGCGGCTGAGCCTTTGTGAAGCATATACCCAGTTCCTTTAATATAGACAGGGATGAAATGCCTCTGCGGAAAGCCTGTATCCAAATGGACGGGCAAGCGCTCTGCAATCAGAGCTTGGGTTGCTTGCGTTCGATCCGGCCCTGTTAGAGCGTCCATAGCCCCTCAATGGATGCTACTATATGGGCATGATCCTAGAGAGTGGGATTCTCTGTGCAGAGTCGGCCTCTGGCGACGTCAACGCACCCCAAAGGGCACGGGGTGAGGGGGTGTTATTTTGACGCACCCTGATGAAGTCGATAAGGCGATGGGCGCTGCACTTGAAGACTGAGCAGCATTCTTAAAGCCAGGCGTAACAATTAGGAAAACCAGGGTAGGCGGAGCGACTCTTCAGTCAACGTCTGGGATGTAAATGGCAGTTGTCCAATACTCGTGTGGTTAATAAAGCCCCAGCCTGGGGAAAGCAGGATTGCCATCTAAATCGTCTTCCAGCCATCAATGACAGACAGCTACATCAACCTAGTAAAACCTGCTCAAATAAAGTTATAACC
This sequence comes from Aspergillus calidoustus, assembly GCA_001511075.1. NCBI lineage: Eukaryota > Fungi > Ascomycota > Eurotiomycetes > Eurotiales > Aspergillaceae > Aspergillus > Aspergillus calidoustus. The sequence goes on along the minus strand of CDMC01000013.1, from coordinate 616,467 downwards.
TTAACAGTGATATTGGGGCTCAAATTACTGCACAAACAAGGCATGCACCCTATAAAGGTACTGGGAGAGTTGTCCATCATGCTAAACACTACCGCCAGAAACCAGATGAGCAGCAGCGGAGGGTATTTATGCCCGCGAATACTCTCAAGCCGCGGACAGAGAGAGCCAGAGCGCAAACAGAATTTTCCTTTGTTCCTTGTAGACCAAGGAATCCCCAATATAACATGTACTGCATACGCTCTTATTGCTTTTTCGGAGTTCGGCGTTTGGTGTTCCAAGCCAATGCAGCATTCTCAGGATAGCGTCTCAGGATAGCGAATTAGAAAGCGCAGCCACTGCTGCAATCTGCACAGTCTTTAATAGTAGGAAAGCACCCTTGCATTGTGTAACGTGACCAAGTTCGCGGTTGGGCGCCTGCACGCTGCAGCACATTCCTTCCCGCGGGGACCCTGGCGAGTTCAAGCCCCCTGCATGCAGTGAGTGTTGAGCTCATGATAAGTATTTATTCCGCCACCCACGCAAAGCTTGAAGATTCGCGAACCATGATTTTTTCGTCAAAATTCACACAAGAATGAAAGTCTTCAGCTCTGTCATCTCCGGCATTGCCCTGGCTTCGCTGGGCGCTGCGTCACCTCAGGCTACAATTACCCCCCAGGTGCGTCCGGACCGCTGTATTTGAGTTTCACGATTGAAATGCTAATTCTGATGTATCCAGGTCACCATCTACGGTGAGCCAAACTACCAAGGCGCGGGGCAGACCTTCCCCGCTGACGGTACCTGCCATTCCTTATTCCCGTACGTTGCAATGTCCGGGATCCATAAAAATAAGGTTGTTATAAACTAACCTCGTGTATCATCTGTAATAGATGGATTGAATCAGTTCTCATCCCTCCTGGAGAGTTCGTCTACTGCCAGCTTTTTAAGTAAGCGCACGCTGTTCGATAACTTGTATCAAAACCAGAGGTGTATACTAACGCTCTCTTAGCAAAGCCAACTGTGAAGGGCAGGGTGATGATGTGATTGTTGCTTCCCATCCGGCTTTCACGGCTGAGCAGATTTATCCTGGTATTATTTGTGGTGTGCTCTCCTAGTTAGATGGGTAAATACGTTTGTGGCGGCGGGGTGACTTTTCAATGCGCTCGAGATAGATGTCATTGGGGTTCCTAGATTATCACAACTCTGCCACATTGCACATTCATGTGTCTAGCAGTATGTCACCACGTAGAATTTCCTCACGTTTAACACTTTTCAGTGGAGGTTCTAGATGTTCGTTCTCCCTAGCTTGTCTGGGGAATCGACAGGAGAAATCGTCAATGCCCTTTCTAATCTGTGTCTAAGGCTCGACACTGAAGTGGATATTAGTTAATACGTACTACCCTAAATAGGATAGACATGGCTCTCCACACCACCTACTCATGGTTAACAGCTACTTCGTATTATGCTTTGACTCGATTGTTCGGTCTATTCATGATTCCAATGGATCTACTCGGCTTCGGCGCCTATCTTCCGCTAACTTTAAGCAGAGATAATTCTACCCGCTCTCGATATATTTTAATATTCGCGGCGCTGTATCCTCGTTGAGAAGGCCAAGGTAATACTCTATTCACGCACAGTTAGCTAACCCAGTCCTAGAAGCTCTTGGGTCAACGGACCGCCACATAACCACCTTGCGTTGACCATTTTTAAGAATCCTCTCAGAATCCGTAGCTTTCTCAATGGCTCACTTGAGTCTGTTTCCATCCACATCCTCTCTGTCACTAGGCTTGCCGTTTTGTACACAAGGAATGTGGTGGATGGAGGAAGGCGATCAAAATCCATGGTTTGTGTACCATTGACAAAGGGGTAGACCATGTTGGTTATGGTGGTGAGCACGGGGTTTAAAGATGATGTGGCAAGTGATTGGCAAGTTAAAGATTGTCCATCGGTAACCTGAACTTTTGTACGTTCTCGTAGGCCAGGAGTAGGCCACTGTGCAACATCAGCGTCGAGGCGAAGATTTCAAGAAGATCTGGAAGAGAAGAACGCGACTCAACTAATGTATGACAAAGTCCTAGCCCGCCGGAGTATATCTGGTCCGCATCTTCAACCTCTTCGATTAGGAGCGTGCGGAGGCTATATGATGTCTCCACCAAAAGCCCTATTTCTTCCACGTTGAATGCTTGTTCTGAAGTGGGGTTGTGTAACACGTTGTGTATGTTGTCAAGAAGTGTGGACGCTTCAAACATACGGAGAGTTGCCAGAGAGGGCTCCTTGAGTCTTTCTCGAGGCCGGTGGGCCAGGGGATTTTGTCGGGATCATGGATACCCTTGATGAGAGAGCGAGTGAGAGATGGGCGATGTCCAGATTGTATTGTTACATATCTAAAAGATATCAGTACAAAGGGGAGTTATAGGTTTGAGGGATAAAGGAAGGCCTGCACCTGTCCAGAATACCGATTGCCCACCCGATTATTACGGCCTCCTCTCTGCCTGACTCATCAGTAGTAGGCGATGAAGATGATGGAGATAAGTCAGTGTGAATTTCAAGTGCATCGGCAGCTCTGACAGTAGTCCCAATAGAGATGTAAGCTGCCGGGTAGAAACCATGTGCAACCTCGAATAGTGTGACCAAAGTCCTTGCTTGGACGATCTTGAGCGAGGTGATGCCGAGTCCTTCGATCACTGCTATCCAGCTCTTGACATGTAGGTACGCGGACTGAAGGCCAGGTAGAGTCCCGTCTCCTGAAGAGGGAGGCGGGGAGGTACAAAGCAAACTAATGCAGAGGGCGAGGAGCGTGTAATCCAGGGAAGCTTCGTTCCAAGATTGCGGGAGCTGATCCGGTGATGTTTGTGCGATAATAGGGAACCAAGGATGGATGGATTGGATGTATGTCGCAAAAATATCGCTTGGGGCTGATGTGAGTTTCTTAGCGATAGCGTCTTTGATATGGCCCGGACTTAACGTTTCAAGGGGGAGCTCTGCGTCAAGGGAGGACGACGGTGTCGAA
>CDMC01000013.1:0-13241 GCA_001511075.1 Aspergillus calidoustus | reverse complement strand
TCTACTTGTAGTACTATCAGTGTCGTTCCATGATTCTAATTGGCATTCAAGCATCTCTAATACGCTTGGAGCTGTTTAAGTTCTTGTTACATCCACTTTAGTGAGTTTGAAATGAGTAGATTTGTAAGTACTATACTATATAATACCTTTGATATTATACGGCAAATTATTAGGGAGGGCAGTGGAAAGCACATCGCATTATGTCACAAAGTCAACTGATCATTAGCGGGAGACATCAGGTTATGCCACTTGTGAAACGCATTGTACTGGTCGTACCGCTTCTTTAGCGCCTGTAGCCGGGGCAGATTGGGCCCAAACAGGTACCGGGGGCTATAATTGTGTCCTGGAAACAGTGTCAGAAGCGTTTTTTGTTAGAAAAAGAATGGATCAGACTTACCCGCGTAATTTGCATATGACCTGATGTGCTCATCGCTTCCCGTCTGGCCCTGCAAGGCTCGGATCTTGCGCAGAATAGCGCGCCCGTGCTGGGTGAGGACTGCATCGTAACTGGGATCGTGCCAGCAAAGGAGCATGCCCTCGTTATACGACTTGCCCCGGTTGGCTCACGAGGTCGCGTCGACGGGCAGGCTGGCGACCTTTGCATACGGCAGCAGCTCAAACACCAGCACGCTATTTCCCATGCCCGGGGATTCCAGCATGACTTGGTTAAACTCTGTCCAGATCTCGTGGGCCAGCTTTGTGTCAAGCGGGGAGTGGATTTCTGTGCCTCCAATCCATTTCCGGCTGGCGGGGGTGGGATCGATATTAGCAAGGTGGTTCATCTCTGTGTATGAAATCATGTCGACCTTGCCTAGCGTAGAAGGCAGCGAGAGCAGCGGCGCAAAGAACGCCGTTGCTTTCTCTATGGGCCCGTTGTAGAAGAGCAGCGCCATAACCATGGTCTCTTCCACGGGGGAGGGCGCTTGGAAACCAAAGAAGAACCCGCTGCGCTCATCCTGCTGCGCGTGGAACTGGTTTGCAAACTTAACAATCTGAGCAAGCTTGTCGGTGCTATAGTAGAGCAGCCCTCCAAAGACCTTGTGGGGGAGGTCATGCGCGCGGAAGACTAGCTCTGTTACAACACCAAATGCCTGGCCCGCGCCGCGGATCGCCCAGAAGAGATCTTTGTGCCAGTGCTCGGACACCGCGAGAATGCTACCGTCTGCCAGGACTACCGTTGCCTCGACAAGATTATCAACAATCAACCCGTATTGCCCCGTTAGCCAGCCAAACCCACCACCCAATGTCGATCCGCCCACACCCGTGTGGCTCGCAGTGGCTCCCACGACAGCAAGGCCATGCTCGGCAGTGGCCTTGTTAACATCCTCCCAGGTGGCGCCTCCCTGGACACGGACGGTCTTGGAGGCAGGATCCACGATAACATCTCGCATGCGATGCAGACTAATCACAATGCCGCCGCGGGTCGCAGACTCACTGCTTGTGGAATGGCCTGCTGCTTTGGCAACAAACTCAATGTGATGATTCCTCGCAAAGTTTATGGTCTTGGAGACTTCGTCCGCCGAGGTGACGTTGACAATTGCTCCCTAGAATGCCGTCAGCGATCCTGTGCAGATAGATGGGACGTAGACCTGAGAGACGTACAGCTTCCTTTTCGCACGTCTCGGACCACGACTTGATGTCCTCGTGGTAGGACTCCGAGCCCACGTACGAGATCTCTGCGCGGGTGCCTTTCAGCTCTCGCTGGAGCTCCAGTGCTAGACTCACGTCCATAAACCGCATGGTGACAGGGCCTTGCCAATGCAGTTATTGATGTCCAAGCGGACTAAAGCTATTCGAGGAATTCTACAGAATTACCAAAGCAAGGGTGAAGACACAAGGCCACAAAGAAATAACTCGGCATTTCCAGGGTCAGTCAAGCGGGCAATGACTACGTATTCTGGGGCTCGCAGGAGAGAAGCAAAATGTTGGTGATGTCAATACTGTGGTGGTATGGACGGCGGTGGTGTGGCGACCAACAAGCGTTTCGCAGCCGCGACGAGTGGCAAACGAACAATATCCCCCGGGGTTGTGTGACCAGCCTCGAGATTTTACTCTCCGAATGAACCTTTTTTTTTTTTTTTTTTTGTTTTTTTTTGGCCTCGTGATCTATGATATGCCTGAAATCATAAGGACGGGGATAACTCCACGCATCCCCTCGCCATCCATCGACCGAGGCCACAGTATAGCTAAGTAAATAAATCCATGTTGAAGCTCATTCAAGCCCAACGACTGCCTGCACGCAGTATCATCCGCACCTATCGCAAGGTACCAAACTACCACCACCATTTTCATTTACAATCACCTGCATCGCAAACCCGCGCCATGTTCTCCCTAATGCAGCAGCGCCGGCCAGCAGGCGGAGGCCTGCTCTCGCTGATGCGCGCCCTCGATGACTACGACAGTTCCATCTCCAGCCAGCTCCCGGGCCTCTCGCCGCGGTTCGATTCGGTGTTGAGAAGAGGGACATCGAGATCGAGTTCCCGAATGCCAGTACACTAAAGATTCGCAGCCATACCGAGCAAGAGACCTCGGAGGGCGCCGAGGGGGCCTGGTGCGGAGCGGTCAACGGGGGACTTTAGACGGTCTTTCTCATTCCCTAGGCCAGTGGATCGTCACCATGTAGAGGCAACGCTGAAGAATGACGTTTTCTCCATTAACATTCCAAAGGCGGAGGAGTCTTCGACGGGGAAGCGCATTGATATGCAGTAGCTTTGTTTTGCGAATGTCTCTCCAGCTCAAAAATGGCGTGCGAGTTACATCAATGTCAAACTTCAAGCATGCAGTAGTATAATGGAATGCTGTCTATTTTGAGATGCTCCATTGGAAGAAAATTTCGAGCCGTGCACAAAGCAATACAATAATGAAAAACCGATAGACTTGCCAGTACCGTGCGTCAAATGTAGAGATAAAGCACCCAGCAAAGCGCTCGATCCGGAGCTGGCAAAGCATAAGAAGGTCTGCTAGTAGTATGCACTCCATTGGCCGCAGGTCTCCTGATAGTACATTCGACAGTGATCATACCACTATGCAGAAGCAGCCGGACACCGAGTGCTTAACCGAGCCTGCGCTGGATCTCAGCCTGATAAGCATCATTTCGGCACAAGAGCTACAAGTGCTACAATGGGTGGATCCAGACCTACATCTACTATCAACACGAAACAGCATTCCGAACGTCCAAAGCCAACAGTATGTTCCGCCGCCGTGACCCCGACACCACACACGCGTGGATCATCGGCTCCGACCTGTCCTCGCTCGCTACGGCCGCATACCTCATCCATGACGCGCATATGCCTGGGCCCCACATCAACATCCTGTTTGACGTTCCCCGATTTGTCCGGACACCCCGGACCCCGCGGAGTTGGAATTTACCTCGGGTTCGGTGGACGGGTGCACAGCGCATCTCCTCTCGTGCGTCTCCGAGGCAATACGACCAGACGCGTCCATCCTCGACGAGCTCATCGAGACGGCGCGCGAAACTACGTCAAACCAGCTGCCGCAGAGCGGTAGCGGTGGTGGCTCCTTCTATTACATCCGGAATGATGGCTGCGGAATCCGCAAGATCCAGCAGCCCAGGTCACAACGCATCTCCGGCTGCCGGAGCAGAGGGATCTTGTCAAAGTCAGGCTCGACGACCCCTGGAATCTTCGGGTGAAGTCAATTGACGAGTGCTTCCGGTCGTCGGTTTTCAAGTCAGACCTGTGGCTGTTGTTTTGTACGAGGTACGCTTGGGTTTTTTTTTTTTTTTTTTTTTTTTTTTTTTTTTTTGGGAGATTCGCGCTCCGGTCATGCCATAGCGCAATGGAGTTCCAGAAGTGTCTATGCAAGTACATCGAAGATACCCGGGCCGATCGAATAGACCAGCCCGTGGATTCCCGGGTGGGACTGACGTCCCTCGCCGAAACGGTGGGGGCGTATCTCCAGAGTGAAGGCGTGGACTTTTGGCCAGACATGCAAATCCCCAATCTCAAGCTTAATACAACCGAAGCACTCCTCGTGCGTGTCTTGGCAATCGAAGCCACAGACAGCCGAAGCAGCAGCAGAAGCAGCAGCCAGCCTCTTGAGATCCCCCTCCAGCCCGAAGACATCCTTCTCGTGGCTCTCGGGTCGGCTAATTCGGGGTCGCTTGTGGGACGCAATGGCGCGCCGCCGCCACCGACCCCCGTGCGCGCGGAGCGCATCCTCAACGCCTCATGGTCGCTGTGGTTCCGGATTGCGCACCTCTCGCTGGACCTGGGCAACCCAGCCGCATTCTGCACGCATCTGTCCGAGTCCAAGCTCGAGATGTTCACGGTGATCCTCGACCACGAGGATGATAAGGCCGGTGGGGGGCTGTATGCGTATCTTGCAGAGCGGATCGGGCAGGGCTCGAGCCTGGCAATGCAGGACAGTAACTGGTCGCTGCGTCTGTGTGTTTCGCGTCGGGACAGAGGCATGTCTAGCTCTGCACCTGAAGCAGTGTACAGTACCATCTGGGGCTACGGGCTCACTCCCGAGCAGCCCGGGAACTTCATGCGCAATCCCATGTGCTGTTGCGCCGGCCAGGAGATCCTAAGCGAGGTGCTCTCCCATCTAGCCTCCCCGTGCTCTTAGTATGGGCGGAATGTAGTGGGATTTCTTTTTGGCTTCCCCAAATGTGAAAAGACATAGTTAGTTCTGTTATTGTCCATATTTGAAGGCAAACGGCCTGCTCTGCTAGCACTAATATCATCATATCATGCATACTTAAACATAAGTGAGGTCGAGCAAGGAAGATTTAGTGAGTAGGTAGTGTCAGTTGAAAATGGAAATCGCTGAAGGGAACAACGAGGGAAACTATCGAGCAACCAGCCAGCTTACAGCAAATGCCGAAATATCATTTGTATAAGCCCCCTTTAAAAGAGACCTGACTCCTTGGCCACGCACACAGACCACAGCATTCCTTCTCATTCTTCTTTTATACCGAAGCTGTTCCTTCCTCCCGCACATCCGATACGAAAAGAATCGACCGCTGACACAGCGGGCACTTGTTGTTGTTGTACAGATACCAGTACCGCAGGCACTTTTCGTGAAAGATATGGCGACATGCAAGGGAATGCACAAAGTCGTCGGGTTGGATCTCGTCGAGACAGATGGGACTGAAACGCTCAATCCCGTGAGTCACTTTCAATCTTTTTTTTGGACAGATGATTTGGGATATTACATACCACGTCACGGACAGTTCGTCCGCGGCATGGAGACTGAGGGGCGTCCGCTCAGTCGGGTTGAAGACTGGACACCACTCCCGCAAGCGAACTCGCCCCACGCCCCTCTCCAGGGAGACGAGCTTGGCTTGCAGCCCGTCGGCGGTGAAGGTGCCGAGGGGGCAGTTCTCGAGGCGCTGGTACAGCGTCCGTTGGCCCTCGCGGTAGGAATAGAGGAGCCTACCATGCATGCCCGAGATCAGATCAGACCTACGTTTTGAGCTCAAAACGGGAGTAGATTGGACCAAGTGATGGGAATTGGGGGAATGGGGGCGCGCTCTCACCAAGTCATTGCGGTTATGTAGACGGCAAAGGAACACACGAGGAGGAGGAGTTGTGAGGCACTCATCATGTCCGTAGATTGAATGCTCTTGGGAGGCTAGTAGCCGGCCACCTACTTGGGTGTACAATCCAGTCTTATGTAGCCGGGACCTATCAATGGAGGGTATGTATCTACTTAGTTCGACGGCTTTAAAGACAGTCACCCGCCTGTATATCAATCTTCATGCCGCTGCCCTTCAGGCGTCAGGCCACGCTCCCACTCGAGCCCCGCATGGAACTACCCCAAGTCCATTGTGAGCCACCGACAGCTCGGCCGAAAGCTTGGTCGTGCCGAGCTTGGCCCGCATTTACTAGCAAAGCTGTACTAGCAAACAGCAAACTTTAAGAACTTTGCATTGATAAATTACGATAGGCACACACGGGACTAAGATTCAGCCTGATGCGTAGAGCTGAGCCAGGAAAGAGAAGAAACAAATGAACATAGCCCAGTCAAGTAATATTATGCTTGAGTATACCTCGAGTATACCCCATATAAGCCTCTTTAACTACCTATTCTTCTGGTGAGTCCGCGCCCATTTCCTGCAGACTCTGCGCGGCCCTCTCGCGAGCCTCCTCACTCACGAGCGGGTTATGCTGGGCACTACATAGTAAGACCAGATCAGCCATCATCATCATCATCATCATCAAAAAGACAGAAAAAAAAATTCACCCTCTAAGCCCGCCCGCGACCCGAGTCGGGCTCTTCGGCTTCACATGCTGCCGGTACAGCTCCTCGCGGGCCTCCTCGTCGTGCATCTCCGCCAGCATCCTGCGCGCATGCTCCTTGCCCTCGGCGGAGACGAGCGGGTTGTGGAGAGCCCTATGTATGGACATTCTACAGTCAGCTGGCTATACATAATCTCACCATGCATATATTGTTTTGCTTCTCCCAAACTCCAGTCCCGGTTGATTTGATTTAATTCGATTTGATTGCCATACATACCCTTTATACCCCCTCGCCGCATTAATCCTCTCCTGCGGAGACCTCGGTCGCCGATCTTCTTCTTCTTCTGCCTTGGACAGGTTCTTCCGCTGGCGGTGGTACGCGGCATGGGGCGGCCCGCTGTCATCGAGCAGCTCGTGCCGCGCTTCGTCGACGTCGAGCTCGAGGAGCAATTGCCGCGCGTGCTCTTTGGCTTCGGCTGAGACGTGCGGGTTGTTCAGGGCGCTGTGAATGTGTGTAACCAGATTGCGAGTCAGTGAGGGTACATAGAGACTTAGGAAGAAAGGGGTGTCCGGCGCACTGACGCTCTGTACCCGCGCGCGGCGTTGATTCGGCCCTCGGGGCTGGATGGGGGTTTGTTGTGCGTGGACATGATGATCGGTTTGATATCTGCTCTGCTAGGGGTTGCTGTATAGACATTTGAGTACCAGTGAGTTCGGAGGACGATTGTAAGGATGTACAGCTTGGGCAGGGCCTCTGAAAAGACCCTTGAGAGGGAAGCTGCAGACGATCTACATCTATGGAACCCACGATCCAGCAACCATGGGCAGTACCGTAGTGGTGGGCTGACAAGCAGGCTGAACCATGGAACTGGAATCTGGTGCACGGCAGCTTGTTCCAGACTCTTGCTGGTTGCCTGACAGTCGCGCCATAAGTCTGAGAAAAAACATACCAGATACATCTCGTATAACTATGAGCAAATTCCCTCACAGGAGACAAGTAGCCATACCCTCTACCAAACTGTTTCTAAGCCAAGACAAACCACCTATCTACTTTTAGAAAGTAAAAACACCATGCACAAGACCACCTTCGTCGCTGACTTTCAGGACATCCGCCGCGACGGCTGTGCCTCGGTCGGCGGCAAGAACGCCTCGCTGGGCGAGATGATCAGCACGCTCACTCCGCGGGGGATCCCCGTGCCGCCCGGGTTCGCCGTCACCTCGCACGCGTACTGGGAGTTTGTGCAGGCGAACGGGATCCGCGAGAACATCGCGCGGCTGATCGCCGTTTGGCAGAGCGGGCGAGCGACGCTGACCGAGACGGGCGAGACGATCCGCAAGCGCTTCCTGCTGGGTTCGTGGCCCATTGACGTCGAGGATGCGATCCGCGGCGGGTACCGCAAGCTCGCGATGGAAGCCGGGGTGGATAAGGTGAGTGTTGCGGTGCGGTCGAGCGCGACGGCAGAGGACCTGCCGGATGCGAGCTTCGCGGGGCAGCTGGACTCGTTTCTGAATATTGAGGGAGAGGAGGCAGTGCTGCTTGCGTGCCGGCGGTGCTACGCGTCGCTGTTCACGGACCGGGCGATCAGCTATCGGCAGACGATGGGGTTTGACCATGCGAAGATTGCGCTGTCCGTCGGGGTGCAGCGAATGGTGCGCTCGGACGCCAGCGGGTCGGGGGTCATGTTCTCGATCGACACAGAGAGTGGGTTCGACAAGGTGGTCATCATCAACGCGGCATGGGGGCTCGGCGAGAACGTTGTGCAGGGGACGGTAAATCCGGACGAGTATCAGGTGTTCAAGCCGCTGCTCGAGGACGAGAAGCTGGCCCCGATCATTGACAAGAAGTGCGGCGACAAGGCGATGAAGATGGTCTTTGCAGGCCCGGCCCAGCACCACCATCAACCGACAACACGGAACGTGCCGACTTCAAAGGCCGAGCGCGCGGCGTTTGTTCTGAATGACAAGGAAATCCTGCAGCTGGCGCGCTGGGCATGCACGATTGAGCGGCACTATGGCTGTCCCATGGACATGGAGTGGGCCAAGGACGGGCTGACCGATGAGCTATTCATTGTTCAGGCACGGCCTGAAACCGTCCACTCGCGCAAAGACGCCGCCGTGTTCAAGACATATAAACTTGGCAAGAAAGGCCGCGAGCTGGCCAAGGGCCTCTCCATCGGGGCAGCCGCCGTGGCCGGCAGGGTCTGCCTGATCGAAGACGCCAAGGACATTGGCCAGTTCGTCGATGGGTCCATCCTGGTGACCAAGGCGACGGACCCCGACTGGGTGCCCATCATGAAGCACGCCGCGGCCATTGTCACGGACCACGGTGGGCGGACATCGCACGCGGCTATCATCAGCCGCGAGCTTGGTCTCCCCGCAGTTGTGGGCACCGGCAACGCCACCTACGTCCTGCACACGGGGCAGGACGTAACCGTCTCGTGCGCTGAGGGTGACAACGGGTTCGTCTACGAAGGCTGCTCGCCGATCAAGACGGAGACGATTAACCTCACTAACCTGCCAGAGTCACCAACCAAGGTGATGCTCAATCTGGCAAACCCGTCCGCCGCCTATCGGTGGTGGCGCCTGCCTGCCGACGGCATCGGCCTTGCGCGCATGGAGTTTGTCGTGACCAACGCGATCCGAGTGCACCCGATGGCCCTCGTGCACTTTGACAAGCTCAAGGACGCAGGCGCCAAGCAGCAGATTGCACGCCTGACGGCCAGATACATGGACAAGCCCGCCTATTTTGTTGAGAAGCTGGCGCACGGGTTCGCGGCGCTGTGCGCCGCGACGTACCCGCGACCGGCGATCCTGCGACTGAGCGACTTCAAGACAAACGAGTACGCCGGCCTGATCGGGGGCATCGAGTTCGAGCCGCAGGAGGAAAACCCCATGCTAGGCTTCCGCGGCGCGTCGCGCTACTACTCCCCGCACTACAAGGAGGCCTTCGGGCTCGAGTGCCGCGCGATCAAGTACCTGCGTGAGACAATCGGGTTCACCAACGCGATCATCATGATCCCCTTCTGCCGCACGGTCGGCGAGGCGCAGCGGGTACTACAGACCATGGCCGAGAACGGGCTCGTGCGCGGCGAGAACGGGCTACAGGTCTACATGATGTGCGAGATCCCGTCGAATGTGATCCTGGCCGCGGATTTCGCAGAGTACTTTGATGGGTTCTCGATCGGGTCGAATGACCTGACGCAGTTGACGCTGGGCGTTGACCGGGACTCGGAGGAGCTGGCAGATCTGTTTAGCGAGCAGGACAAGGCCGTCGAGTGGATGATTGCAGAGGTTATATCTGTCTGCCGCAAGAAGGGGTGCAAGGTCGGGATCTGTGGGCAGGCGCCCAGTGACCACCCAGAGTTTGCGCAGTTCCTGGCGAAGCTGCACATTGATTCCATCTCGGTCAGCCCGGACAGTTTTGTTGCAGTCAAGAGGAACGTCTGTCTTCCATCGGCGAATGGGCCTGTTTAGGAATAATCTATGCATCTGTTTACCTACTTCAGGTTGAAAGTTTTAATGAAAGTGTACAATTTGTAGCAATCTTGAATACAGTTACTCTGATACCCCTATACAATACAATAGAATAATAAATCAGTACTGCTCCTGCACCCGATCCAAGGTGCACTTTAACTCCTGCGCCGACTTCACAATCGCCTCCTGCTCACGGGCACTCAGCCCCGCGGGAACCCGCTGAACAACCCCCGTGCGCCCCAGGACAACCGGCAAGCTGAAATAGCATCCAAACTCCGGCTGGAAGTGGCTGATAGGCCGTACATTGCGCCGGTCCTGCAGGATTGAGGTACAGATACTAGACACGACGGATCCGATCCCAAAGGGCGTCGCCCCCTTGGCCGCGACAATGCTGCGCGACTGGTTCCGGCATTCGCGGGCAAGACTTGCCTTGTCAGCCTCGGTGGCCATGCAGGGGAGCGCCGCCTTGTCCAGTGGGACGCCGCCGATTGTCGCTGTGGACCAGACGGCGACTTGGGCGTCGCCGTGGATGCCCAGGACGTACAGGTCTATCGAGCTCTGTGCGATCTGTGCCTTATCTTAGTACTGTGATTCGCCGTGCGCTATCAAATCGAGTGGACTCGTACATACACCAGCCTTGTCCGCCAGGAGGCCCCGCAGCCTCACGGAATCAAGAAACGTGCCGGACCCCAGGACCTGCGAAGGCGGGAGCCCTGAGAGCTCCTTGGCCAGTGAGGTCAGCAGATCGACCGGGTTCGCAACGACAAGCAGGATCGTGTCGGACCGGAACGGCTTCATCTCGTTGACGACGGACCGGAGGATCCCCGTGTTGCGGTACAGGTAGTCCAGGCTTGTTTGGCCTGGCATAATATCATGTTTCAGCAAAAAGTATATTCCTATGTTTCAACTCGACAACTGTACGTGTTTGCGTGTTTGCTTACCGTATGAAAACTTCGACCCCGCAGTAATCACCACAATATCGCACTGGCCGGCCTCGCGATACCCTGCGGCGTGAACGCGCGTCCTGCTCCCGTGTGCGTATGCGACATCGGTCAGGTCGCGCGCCTGGCTGTCCCGCCATTCTGCGCGGATGTCGACGATGAGCAGCTCGTCTGTGACGGAGCCCAGGATGAGGGCGTATGCGACCGCAGCACCGACCTGGCCGACGCCGATGATTGCAACGCGGGAGATCTGCCTGTCCATGGTGTTGCTGTCAGAATATGGTTTCAGTGCAGAGGTTGGTAGGAGAGAATCAAAGGCCTATCACTATTATTATTATTATTATCTCTCTTGCCTGATGTTCGCGCCAAGTAAATAGGCCTACATAAGGCGAACCGATGGACGGAAGCGGCGATCGCTGATATCTCATGCACTGTGGCCTGACACATTTCGCTTCCTCAGCCCACCACAGAACGCTCTATCACTGGCGGATTCTACGCCTACAACAGGGGAGGCTATCGGAGATCTATGACCGGTTGACGTGCCCGGGCCTGTGGTTTGCTCGCGGCTGAGAGCGTTCCAGGTGTCCGGGGTCAAGGTAGCCACCGCGCAGTCGTGCCGTCATACTCGTGGCATGCAAGACCATGTGGCAAGGAGATGCTCGGCAGCGATCTCAAATCCAGAGTAGAATGTCTCGCCGTGCATATAGGCGATGGAAATAACTATACAGCTCCGCGGTTTACTCACGCAGCTACAGAAGATTAATACCATAGCGTGTCAAAAGTTTCCCGACACTTAGCGCGTCTTCGGGAACGCGTAAACAGAACCAAAACTTCAACCTCAATTATCTCCACAACCACGAGGTCTTTCGGTACCGAAATTAGTGGGAACCGAAGGCCTAAATCTGAACTTTCACCTGAGGCGCGTTCCGCTATTTTATATGGCCTAGAGCTTGGGCAATCGCCATCGCAACTAGCGCGCGAGTTTAAAGTCAACCGCTCGACTATTTATGACACCAAGAAGCGCTTTTTGCAGCATAACACCACTAAATCACGTCCTAGAAATGGTCGCCCGCAGAAGCTTAGTGAAGTAACTAAGCGCTGGGTGTATCGCTTAGTGCGCAGGCGCCCAGATATCTTGTGGAAGGCCTTGACAATCGAGACCCCCGGTCAGCCTTCTATCTCGACTATTCGACGAGCTCTAAAGAAATATCATATCCGTAAGTGGCGGAGCAAGAAGAGGATACCTTTATCTAAGGAAGTTGCTAAAAAACGCTTTAATTTTGCGCGAAGGTGGCTGCGAAATCCAGCCTGGCGCACCTGGATCTTCTCTAACGAATGTTCTATTCAGCGCGAAGCAAATAAGTGCTTGAAATTTGTCTTTCGATACCAGAAAGAAGGCTTTAGAGAGGATCTAGTGAACCTCCACTATCATGGGAAGCCTATATCACAAATGGTCTGGGGCGCTATCTGGCATGGTGGTCGATCAAAATTGGTGGTTATGGAGAGGGATAAGGATAGTGCTTGACGGGGCTATACAGCGAGGTCCTATATAAAAACCTTAGAGGAAGGCCTAATTAAACACTACAAACCTGGCACTCTATTTCAGCAAGATAACGCGCGGATTCACACTGCTATCGAGACGCAGGAGTGGTTTGAATCGCATGGGATTTATGTTATTGAATGGCCTTCACACTCGCCTGATTTAAACCCTATTAAACACGTCTGGAACCTCCTAAAGCGGAAGCTATATGAGCTTTATCCCCAGATCTATCTGGAAGGAAGGTCTCACATTGATTGGAAGAACTTTGAAGAAGCTATTCAAGAAGCTTGGTGGGCCATCCCCCAGGCGTTGATTGATAGTCTTATCGATTCAATGCCTCGCAGAGTAATGGCGGTGTATCGAGCTCGCGGGTGGTATACAAAGTACTAAATAGCTTCGATTTGCATGTATTTAGAAGGCCTAATTCGTTGTGGTTGTTGAAATATCAAGCGTTGAAGTATATATATATTTTCGATGTGGGGCGGGTGTCGGGAAACTTTTGACCTATGTTTAAACTTACTCGATAGTGATAACCATACGCTGCTCCGCCCTCGTATATTTAAACTTCCCACGGAACAATCGTACCTCGTTCAAAGAATAGAGACCGAGACCTCTACTACACAACCTATGGAGAATACGGGGGGGAGGCTGCATCCCAAGGCAATACCAAGAAGCGGAAAACGTGGCCACCGCAAGACGTTACGTTGCTCAAGAAATTGCATGCAGCTGGGAAGACCTGAAATGAAATCAGTGCGAAATTTGGTGGGAAGCGGTCTGCTGCGGCTTGTCGATTATACTATCAACGCCGCCGCGGCTTAAGCGAAAAGCCTCCGTGGAAACCGGCAGAAGATAAATTGCTACATGAATCAGTCACACAAGGGAAGTCCTGGGATCGCGTTAGTGAAGCACTTGGTGGGAAGCGGACCCGTGCTGGCTGTCAGCGACGCTGGTCGCGCTTGCAACAACTCAGCAAGTTAGACAAGGAGGCTTCCCCGAAATGCCGCTGGGAGGCAGTCTCTAGGCACCAAGAGATTCACGGGCCAAGTTCCCTCGCTCCAAACTTTACTGCTATCGATAGTC